>CM076256.1:12519279-12671779 GCA_038380765.1 Odontothrips loti
GCGTGCGCCGCGGCGGAAACCGCGACACCGCTACTGTCTCGCTTCCTCCTCCCCCGCGGCTCTCTGTCTCTCTCCCCCGAATCGTCTCGTAATGTTTGCCCGGATAACACGGAACAATCCTTATTATTTGGGGGCGCACGGCGTTTAATTGAATCACCCCCCCCCCCCCCCCCCGCCTCCTCCCCCTCTGAGACAATGCGGCCAAGCACAATAAAACAGACCCCGGACTCTGCGGCGCCACGCGGGAGATGCGGGAGCAACACTGGCTAATCCACACACACACGCACACACACGCACACACACGCACACCCACACGCACACACAGCAGATATGCATGAGTGAAATACTGCTGCACAGGGGAGTCGGATGACCCAGTCACTCGCAGTACACTCACCGCCAAATATTTCCTCAGAGCAGAGAGCCGGCCGCGGTGTTTCTTTGCGAGTGTTTGTCCCCGTGACGGTATGTGCTCGCATACTATCGGTACACACTCGAGCAGAACGGCGTGACAAACCGGCCGGGGTGGTTCACTCTCGCCTGGGACTGTACGGGGGAGGGTGGCGGTCGGCCCAGGGCCTCCCCTAACCTTCCCTGCCCTGTCGTACGGCCTACGGCCCTATGGGGTCGCTTCCCCTTCCATGCCCATTGCCGATGCGATGCCGACTCGCTGCCGAGTCCGACTGAGAGTGCCGTGCCGTGCCGTGCCGTGCCGTGCCGTGCCGTGCCGTGCCGTGCCGTGCCGTGCCGGCAGTCGGCAGTGGGAGTGGAGTCGGCCGGAGTGTCGCCCCGGCGGCCGCCGAGGGAGGGTCTGCGGGCACGCGCCCGGCACGCGCCCGGCACGCGACGCACGCGACGCACGCGGCTTGCGAGCCGCACGCCGCGGGCCGCCGCGCGCCGCCAAGGCCCGCCACCACCGGCGTTTGGGTCTCCCACTAGTACCCGGGACTCGATGCGAGAGGCCGGAGAACTTGCCGTGAAACTGCATGAGGTTCGAGACCCGACTGGGCTTGTCGTCAAGATGTAAAAATAAAAATAAAAAGAAAAAAAAAAGGGGTCACGTCACCTTTTGCATAAACGACGACACTGAGCTGGAGGTTTGTGGTGTGCTGGCGCCTGGGAGGTAGGCTGTCCCGCGGCGCAGCCCTGTTCGCCGGGACTGCCTACCGCCCAGGCTGACGCGGCGGGGTAGGCAAGCCCGCAGAGCCGTAGCGTGCTGCGGGCGGGCCTACCTCCCGGGCGGGCCGCACTCCTCCGTCTGTCATTTGCTCACCCGATGGCAGTCACCCTCTCTCTCTCTCTCTCTCTCTCTCTCTCTCTCTCTCTCTCTCTCTCTCTCTCTCTCTCTCTCTCTCTCTCTCTCTCTCACTTGATTTGATTGATTACCCGCGGCGACGTATTAGATTGCCACACCTTGTACGGACCATCGTGCTTATTTATTTAATTACCCTCCCGGATCAATTACAAAAAATAGGGAGGAAACTTTGTTTTTTTTCGAGGGACTGACGACGAATTAGTGATTCCGGTCGACATAATACACTTCATTAGGTGTGTGGCCATTTCATAATGAATGTGCACCTGTCTCGCTCGCACTCGCAGGCCGCCCGGGCCGGGGCAGGTGGTGGGCCCTGTGGGTGCGACAGAGATAGACAGCCGGTCACAATATTGTGTGTAGCACGGCTGCCCCTGGCCAATCGGAAGGCACGCAACGCAGTACAGTGACGATCGTGCTCGATGTGACCACGCGCTCACCTTTTTTTTCTTCGGAGTGTATGTATATATATGTAACGAAAGAGTTGAGCGAGAGACGTCCTCAAACCGCCCCCGCCCCCTCTGTCTGTCTCCCCCCCCCCCTTGCTTTTCGCTCTGGAGAATAGCATGTGTGGAAAACATAAACGAGAACACCTTTCGTGCTCAAACTGCCGTGCATCAGCCAATGCAACCGAGAGAGACAGCCATACAGAGAGGGGGGGGGGGGGGGGGATCAAATCGTCCTCTTCCTCTGTCTCTCTCTGACCGTCGTGTTGCTCGCATATTTTTAATATTATTATTATTATTATTATTATTATTATTATTATTGCTGGTTTTAAGGCGACGCGAGCAGCAGTCGTGCTCCACACCTGAATTAATCCCTTCATCTTTTGCATTGATGAGGATCGGAACGATGTTCCAGAACCAGCTGCTTATATTCTGCCAGTCACCGACAGAGAAGGGAGCGAGTGTGTGAGGGAGAGAGAGAGAGAGAGAGAGAGAGAGAGAGAGAGAGAGAGAGAGAGAGAGAGAGAGAGAGAGAGAGAGAGAGAGAGAGAGAGAGAGAGAGAGAGAGAGAGAGAGAGAGAGAGAGAGAGAGAGAGAGAGAGAGAGAGAGAGAGAGAGAGAGAGAGAGAGAGAGAGAGAGAGAGAGAGAGAGAGAGAGAGAGAGAGAGAGAGAGAGAGAAAGAGAAAGGATCCAGGGGGGCACAATACTAATGCAGCACCGGGGCCGGACCCTCGCTTATTTGCTTTGCTCGTCATAAATCGGTTATTTCGACGAATCAAAAGCCTCGCATCTCGTTTAGGAATGATGCACAGTTGCGGCCCCGGTATTTATTTATTTTTATGTCTTTTTCTGGGGGACTCTCTTGTTAGGAGCCGGTCTCCTGCTGTGTTCGGACCTTACGCCCTCTCGCATAGTGTTGTGTCGATCGGTCGGTATGTTATTGCAAAGGAGAAGGCGCTCGGCGAAAGGGGTGGTGAGAGAGAGAGAGAGAGAGAGAGAGAGAGAGAGAGAGAGAGAGAGAGAGAGAGAGAGAGAGAGAGGTCACGCCCGGACGCCCCCGCACCACCGCCTCATCGGCTGTCGAGTGCACGAGATTCAATTTGTCATCGGCGCGCTGCGTATTGGGTTTCAAGCCATTAACAAGTTCCCAGGGAATAGAGCAATTAGGAGAATGAGTATTTCAACACCTGCCTAACCCACCCCCCCCATTCGGGTACACGCATCGCTCGTGTCTCTGTCTCTCGCTGCCTCTAAACTCATTCCGTCTCTCTCTCTCTCTCTCTCTCTCTCTCTCTCTCTCTCTCTCTCTCTCTCTCTCTCTCTCTCTCTCTCTCTCTCTCTCTCTCTCTCTCTCTCTGAAACAAAACGTTTCGTTTCTCAAAGACCTCGGTGTGCATCACCGGACCAATAAATGTTATTGAATGGTGCGGTCACTCGGCAGGAGTAACGACACCGCTGGGCCCTCCTTAGTTTATAAGTGACAACACCGTGTCCTGAGTTAGGAGTTTTGTTTGTTCCCAGAAATGTTTCTGGTTCCCAGCGTTTTGTGATGATGAATATGACGTTTTCATGATCCCCATCGAGTCACTAAGACGTTACCACGCTCTTTGTAGTGTTGTCTGTTGTTTTTTTTTCTCTCTGCAGAGTGAATTTCTTCTCTATCCAGTCTCTCAGGTAACAGGACTTACCTTCCCCTTTCCTCTATGTCCGTCTACACGTTAACTGCACTCTTTGCACTGTAGTTTCAGTAAGAATCAACCGCAATTAGCCAAGTACATGCTGTCCTTGAAAATGACGAAATGTGAATGAAAATTTAGAGCCCTGTTGCCTGTGAGTCTGGGAATAAAAGAAGGAATAAATGAGCCTTGTCCAAATTTAAAGTGTTAAAGTCCATTGTGAACACGTTAAGCCTTGACCATTCGAGTACAATATTTTTCCTTTCTTCTTTTTCAGGTGCTTGACGTCACACAGAACCCCAGACAGGTAGGCAGCTTGGCTCTAACTTTTACATAGAATTTAAAGTCATTTTAAACTAAGAATTTTAAGTACAAGTAGCTAAACGTAGTAAAGTAGAACGATTTTTCCTTTGTGTCGTGCTTGAAAAGTTAATACCTCAGTCTGAACGAATATGCACGACAAAATTATTTTTCTCTTTATTTGGCATGTCCATGTTCGTGTTTCTACTCTTTTTGAAACAACCCCTCCCCTCTTTATACCCCCCCTCCCCCTTTGCTTCATATTTTTCTCCGCTCCCGGAAAAGAATGTCACGAAAATATATTGATGCCTCATACTGATTCTCTGCTGTTGTTGTAAAAATTCCTGATTTCGCCTTGGGGATGGTGATAACGGTGATAGGGAGGGAAGTCCGCGCCACCGGTGCGTATGGCCCGTATGGCCGCGGGCACTTTTGCATTTCTTTATTGTAAAAAGTGATGCTCACCGTGGCCGCTCGTCGCCCACTCTTTGGAGCTAAACAGTCCCCGAGGCGTATTCTCTCTCTGTCCTTGTCTATATTTTCGGTACGCGGCCAGAATCGCAAGAGACAAAAATAAAACTTTTTTTTTTAAAAAAAGGAAAGAAAATGAGTTTGATTGGTTTTTGTTTTTGAATGAATTATTTTTCTCGTGCCTTCAGTACGTAAACCTATCCTCGCTTTCGAGGAATGGTGAAAAAGTAGACCGGAGGAAAATGGGACGTGGTTGCAGGTGACACAACTTTGAGGGTTCCGTGTCTGTTCTGTTCCAGCAGCCGGCCGGGAAGACCTCCCAAGCGGGTCCCCATGGGGCTCAATCTGCCTGCCTCCCTGCAGGGCCACCCCCAGCTCAAGAAGCCGCGCCTGGAGAACGGAGACTTCGCACCCTTCGAGAATGGCCCACACGGAGGTAAGGAACTACACTGTGGTTTTCAAACTGAACTGTAGTTTTTTTTTTTTAAGGAAAATGATGGTATTTTTGGGAGTTGTCAATAAGATAAAAGCTCAGAAGCTTTAGTTAATTGACTGTGGGACTACAATCAGTGTAGTTCTCTGTAGTCCCAACTACAAGAGATGTCGCCGTATAAATTATTCCACGCCGCACCTGTCCGTTCGACTGACAACGACAAATGCCGCGACCTTCCGGAACCAGGCGGACCATAGGGGTTCATGCCTTTTCAATAATTATCCGGCCGAAATTAATTCCCGAAAACGACAATGGTGCCAACACAACAATAATTTGTACCTCGTCGCCCGCCCCTTGTTAAGGCGCCCTTTATTAATGACCTCAAGCATGCGGGGGTGTATCGATTGTGCTTATAGGTTAGGTTGGTACTATTCGCAGACATATTCAAATAAGGGCAGTAGTGTGCCGGGGAGTTGGCCGGCCCGGCGATTGCCTTTTAGCGCGCCGGGCGTCGGCCGGGAAACAAGGGCGGCCGCGAACAAAAGACGACACCTCGGCCGTTACAAGAGGGCGGTGGATTAACGGCGGGCCATTTGTCGGGCCGTTCTCGATGGCGGGCGGTGCGGGGCGGCCAAATAGCGCGGAAAGGGTTGGTAATGGCCGGAATGCAGTGATGCCAACCCCTTGCCCGACCGCACATGCGGTTGACCACACCACCGGCCGTGTGCGGTCAGCGAGGTGTGCCGGTAGGGGAGAGTGGACTGCTCACGGGCAGGGGGTGGTGCGGGCAGCCAGGGCAGCCAGGGCAGCCAACTGTGGCCACACGAGCTTTAGTTTCCACTGTAGTTTTCCTACTGGGCTCTCGCTGTATTTAACTTTCTACTTTCGCCACCGAGATGGCGCCATATGTCGGCGGTGCCATCCCTGCGCACCCACGGCACCGGAGATAAAATTTGGCCCGCTCATCCCCCGCAGCCAACTCCGATTCGTTTGTTTAATGTTAATATTTCTTTTTTCATCCGGCTGCCATTGCATAGGGCGCCTTGTCTCGACTGCGATTCGAATCGGACACGCGTTCGCGTTGTGGGGGGGAAGGGGAGATAGAGGAGGTATACACAGCATCTGTCTGATTTGATCCCCCAACTGACAGAGCTTGCTAGTGGTGCATGACAAAAATCATATCATTTCTTAAAAATTTAAAATTTCGAAAAATGTTTGTCCGTTTTCGCAGAGCAACGCCTTTTCTTTTTCGCCCTTGTTTGTGACCTTGGCCGTCGTCGTTTTGTGTTTCCCGCAGAAAACCGCATGGAGAAGTCCCCCCTGCTGTCCAACGGCTACAACGCTCCCCCAACCCACCTCCACCCCATGCACCAGTTCTACCACCCCGGACTGCCGCACCCGGCGCTGAAGGGCCAGTCCGCCGCTCCGCTGGAGGCCATCAGGTGAGCTTCCTCTCTCTCTCTCTCTCTCTCTCTCTCTCTCTCTCTCTCTCTCTCTCTCTCTCTCTCTCTCTCTCTCTCTCTCTCTCTCTCTCTCTCTCTCTCCTGGTGTCTCTCGGCACACAGGAAGAGCAGCGTTTTCCGCCAGAATACGTATGGAGTTAATACGCGATTGGAAGCCATCAGCATGTAAATCCCTCAGCCTCGGCGGCAGTTGGCAGACCGCGCTGCCGAAAGGGTTACTTACTCGGCCGATGTGGGTGTGGAAACCGCAGAAAAAATTCGTGACGTCTTCAGATATCGCCGAGGCAAAATTCCTACATTTTAGCTCGACTTGGAAAATTTGATAACTTGAGCTTACTGTGTATCCGATCAGACTTGTGAGTGCTCTTCCCTTCTTTTTGCAATCGACGCCTCGACTTCTTCATGCGAACTGTCTCGCCGGTGCTATAAATCCGATTAGTGGCGCCCTAGCTGTTTTTCTCTCTCTGGCTGCCAGCCGAGCTGAGCCCAGTCCGACTCGCAGACAAATCCCATTTCGCGGCTTGGGACTGTCACTCGCGCCGTTGGCAAAGAAACGTCAATTTTTTTTAATAATTGAAAATTCTCGTTTGTTTGTTTTTTCTTACCAGGACAGGAATCTGGGAAGACTGTCGAGCCGCTTACGAAGACATCGTCAAACACCTGGAAAGGTAAGCAAACCGCATTTTAACAGGGTACTCCAGTCCATCTCCAGCCCCTCCCCCTCGCCCCTCGCCACACGTTTAAATGGCCACGAAACAAGCGTCAAAACTCGCGTTACATTCGCGCCTGTTCCTCTCGCTCGCACGTCACCCCTTCCATCTTTCTCTCTCTCTCTCTCTCTCTTTGCCGTGCGAATGCAATGAAAACCCTCCGAGCGCGCGGGGCGCACACTGTTAAAGTGGCTGGGGAAGGGGAAGGGGTTGCAAAGCCCAGCAAACGTTTAAATATTAATGCCCGCAAAAGTCATGGAGGGGCTCTTCTGTATTCATACAGAATGGTGTCATCGGACAGCGGGGCACACCCAACCCCTCTCTACCTTTTCATCTCCTGTCTCTCTCCCACCCCTTCAACCCCACCCCGTCGCTCTTTCCGACGCCCCATATACACTGTAGCCTGGGGGAAATCTCAAGATCGGCCGTCGGTAATCAGAGCGTCTATCCCTCTCACTCCTCTCTCTATCTCTCTCTGTCGCTCTCCGCACGCGTTGGCCAAGTTCGATTACCAGCAGATCTAGGGAGGAACGCGAATTTTGTTATGGCTGAAGGAGAGAGAAGGAGAGAGGGAAAAAAGTCATCTCTTTTCGTATATTTCCTTCCCTTATTGGCTTACATCTAGCCGAACGAACGCGGGAGGAAAACACATTCAGAGAGGAAGCGTTCTGCTGCTCATCTGAGACGAAATAACCAACTCTGACCGGCACACTGCTGCCAACCCTTCCGCGAGTCATCACCGCCGGGAGGTTGGCAGCACGCTTTTATATCCAGCGTGTTGTGCGGTTGTATCTCTAAGGCAGCCGCGTAGCAGTATCCTCTGAAAGAGGGGGGGGGGGGGGGGGGGGAGAGCGCACGAGAGGGGAGAGAGAGAGCGCGCAGACGGTATTTGGACGCGTGGCAACCTTAGTTACCCATTAGCGGGGCAGACCCCTCGCTGCCATGCATATTGCAGCAGGCCAAACCCGTCGAATCCAGCGTGCGCCCGCCCCACCCACCCCTCAGAGAGAGAGAGAGACAGACAGACAGACGGACTCACTCACCCCTTTTCATAATCAAAGAACAGAAATGCATTCGGAAAGATGCTGAATTATGCACGTGCCGAGCTGTAGTCGATATGAAACAGAGAGCGGCCGGCGGCCCAACGCGGCCCAGCAGCGTAGCCTAGCGCTGCCACTCCCATTGACACGAACAGTGCAGGGCCGACACTGTTGCGGAGCAGGTTCGTAATAAAGCTGGACATTTCATGGCTCGCCTCGCGTCTCACGCCGCGGACTCATCTCCCATCTCACTTTCTCGCGCGGTACGTAACAAAACGCTGTGCTATATTCATTCATACGGTCCGTTCCCTCCTCATCATCTCTCTCTCTCTCTCTCTCTCTCTCTCTCTCTCTCTCTCTCTCTCTCTCTCTCTCTCTCTCTCTCTCTCTCTCTCTCTCTCTCTCTCTCTCACTTCATTAACCGCGGATGCCACCACCAGAGCGCGCTGCTGCGTGCCCCTGTCTGACCGCTCGCGCCCTCCGATAGCCTACACACGCTGGACAGAGAGACAGACGGGGCTGTACACGTGTCGGACAGAGACAGACAAGCGGCATTTTGATGGGTGGGCGTAATGATGTGTCGCGATTATTCGTGCCATTAGGACCACCAACGCCTCTCTCTCTCTCTCTCTCTCTCTCTCTCTCTCTCTCTCTCTCTCTCTCTCTCTCTCTCTCTCTCTCTCTCTCTCTCTCTCTGATCCCACTGCTGTCACATACTGTGCGACCTCTCACTCACGGTCCGAAGAGCAGCAGTGCACGGCCGAAGCGGATCTGTTACTGCGTCGTCTGCAAGGCGTCGTCTGCCATGCGTCGTCTGCTAGGCGTCGTCTGCTATGCGTCGTCTGCTAGGCGTCGTCTGCAAGGCGTCGTCCGCTGAGGCACCTCATTAGACCAGCGGATGACACGCTCGGCATGGGAGAGATGGTCGCTGGAGTATCCACGCACGGTGGGGGTGGGGGGTCTCGTATAAATATAGTAGCGGGCGGTGCGTTTTAGCATTCTACTGCCGTGCTGCCGTGTCTCTGTGGGCGTCCCTTTCTCCGCGGCGCTAAGGCCCCCCCCCCCCCCCCTGCAGGCTCATTACCCGGGTACCTCCAGCTGTGCTGTCTGCAGCGTTGCTGGGCCGGGATACATACGTGGCGGTTACCTAGCAACCAAGCCCCAAAAGAGGTCCAGGGGGACCCCCTGGGGCAGCTCGGGTCGTTACTTTTTCGATAATTCGGCACAATCCAATTATTAGTCGTCTTTAAACGCAAGATGCCGATTTCGTGTCAAAGTCTGACTCTGCCGCTGGAGTAACACGGCCTCTGAGATCGCCAGCAGGACGCGGGGTTTGCACGCGCGGATGGAAAAGAAGTGGAGGCAGTAAAGAGTAAAAAGAGGAAAGGAAGGAACAAGTAGCGAGCGAGCCGTAGTGTGCACAATTGCATGCTAAATCGTGTGTTCCGTTGTGTCCTTATCCGGCCTGGATCACTTGCGCTGCTCCCGCCAGGGCCACAGCAAAGCAAAGTTTTAAAAAAGTTCCTTCTAAAAATCAGAAAATTTTCTCTCTTTTTTTCTTTCTTCGTGATCCGACCAATCAGGGGGGGCACTTAATTACTCGCAGGGGTGGGACGCCCGCAGTCCGTCCGGGAGCGCGCGCTCAATTGCCCTTAATTGTACATCGCCGTTTAGTATACCTTTGGCAAAAATGTGGGATGGCCGCGCCATCTCGCGGGGGCTCCTTTCTCCGCGGCGCTGCCAACCGTCCGCGCATAACTGTGCGAAACGGGCGCGCCACTTGCGGGGCTCTCTGTCTCATCGCGCCCGCTGTCCGCATGCTAATGAAACGGACTTGCGGTTGGTACCACTGCCGCCTGCTGCGGCGAAGTGGCCGTGTTTCAGACGGACTGGTTTGTTGTTGGCGATTCACGGCTGTTAACTGCCCGCGCACTACCGCCGCCACTACTTTGGGCCGCCGCATGCGTCTTCATCATAACTATTATCGTTATCATAAGTATTATCATTCATTTTTATTATCACCGGTCGGTCGGCGTTGCGGTGGGAAATGAAGTTTTCATGGGGAACTGGGTCAGATAGGGCATAGCTGAGCTGCTGCTGCTGCCGCCGCTGCCAGGCGATTTCGCGGGTTTGGAGGGCGGCGTTGGGCCGCTCGGTTGGCGCACCTGTCGAACTTTCGTACAGTCACGCACTTATGAAACCGTTTTACCAGCAGATGTATGCCGGGCCCCGTTCGCGTGTGAGCGCGTGTGTGCTCCCTGCGCGCGCGCACACACACCGCCCACCCACACCCACACACACGCACGCATACGAGACCCGAGGGAGAGGGCTCCGTTTACGGCAGGCGGGCTGCCCTCCCGGCTGGCAGGCCTTAGGCATGGGCGGCACGCGGGCACCCCTCGCACTGTCTCCCCAGGACAAGTCGATTTTTAAGTATTTTGGCCCGCGGCGATGTGTTGTTGTAGAATGCAAATCTCAAAAATGCAAACCATGTCCGAGAAGGCGCACGCATTAGGGGCGGGACTTCATCATGTTGGGGAAGCAGTCAATGAAGGGTGTGTTTGTGTTGCAGGCTCCGGGACGGCCGCGGCGAGGCAGACCCCCGCCAGACGGCGCTGGGGTCGCAGGGCGAGGACTTCGCCAACGGCCACAGCCCCGTGCTCAACCTGTCCAAGGGCACGGCTGGCTCCGTCATGGGCTCGGCGGCCTCTGCTGCCTCCGCCGGCTCCCGGGCGTCCGCCGGCTCCCCTGCCGAGCACTCGGACAGCGAGGGCGGCGCCTCCGACAAGGACGAGGACGACGACCTCAACTCGAACGCGGAGGAGGATGAGGACGAGAAGGACACCAAGCCGTTGACGCGCTCCCCCGGGTCCTCGCCGCCGCCGCTGCCCACCAACCTGGCCCACCTCACCGTCGGCGTGGGCGTGGCGCCCCTGGCCGGCCTCGGCGGGGGCCTCGGGGGCCTCGGCCTGGCCGCCGCTAAGGCCAGCGTCGGCGGCGACCCCCGCCTCACCTCCACCGAGACCATCCTCCGCAACATCGAGGGCCTGCTGCAGGTGGCGGCCGACAACGCGCGGCAGCAGGAGCGCCAGATCAACATGGAGAAAGGTAGGCTGCTGCCCCGGGAGTCGAACCCGCGTCCTCTGACCCCTGCCGGCCGGAATACAACATGAACCCCGGCGGATATTGTTTGTGTGTGTCGAACGCTGCTGCGGCTGATTTGCCGGGATCCCGACACCCAATCAGACCATGTAAACAAGGCCGTGGGGGCCAGCGGGGCGGCCCGGAGCCCAGCGTGTCACGTGACCGGCCCGGATGGTCACTATCACCTAAAGCGATGGCCAGCCATGCAGTGAAACATCTCCATCGCTCTCACTCTGACCCCTTCCCTCCCCGTCCCCTCCGTCTCTCTCTCTCTCTACTCATGCGTAACAATCGAGTCGGGCAGCCAGCCAGCCACCCCCTCCTCCACCCACTGCAGTGGCGGGCGAGAGAGAGACAGACAGAGAGAGAGAGAGAGAGAGAGAGAGAGAGAGAGAGAGAGAGAGAGTCAAATTGTGATTTCCACCCCTCCCCACACACGCAGCGGCGCGCACACCTTATCTCCGTGACGCGCGCTCTCTCTCTCTCCACCCCACCCCCTCCCTATCTCTTTCTCTCTCGCCCCCATTGAGCGGCGCGCCCCGTCCGTTTTGTGTCCTAACACACAGGTGTTTGTTGTTGCAGCCGAGCTCAAGATGGACGTGATGCGGGAACGAGAGGTCAAAGAGAGCTTGGAGAGGCAGCTGCAGGACGAGACGAGAACGAGAGGTGAGTGGGAACACGAAACTGTTGGAATAGAGTACTCCGGTGGAGCCCAAAACGGAAGTAAGAAGTCGCAACGAGGAGGAAGAACCGTAGAGAAACCGCGTGATTTTTGAAGTGCGGTGGGGTTCCGAAATACTTGACTTCTCATACATCCCCTCCATTCTTCTTCTTCTACGACTTCTTACTTCCGTTCTGAGCCTCTACGGAGTACGCTATTCGCGGAAACGTCTTGGTCGGGCGCTCGGGTGACTTTCGCGCGCTTTCGCGACTCCGAGATCCGGTGGCCGTGCGCGGCCACCATGTCCCCGGGGAACTCGTTAACACCATTATAGGTGCAAATTGTTGCAACGTGATGCCCCCTGTACGCGCGATCCCCCCCCCCCTCCTCCCCCGCGCCTCTCGCCAGAGGGCCGGAGGGGGAAGGGTTCATCAGGAGTGATATATTACTGGGGCCAACCGATTACACGGCGCTCTACACTGTGACAGATCCGTGTGTGGGTGCGACCGGGTCCGACCTCCCCGCCCGCCCGGCAGGTAGGCAGCCAGGAGAGAGAGAGAGAGAGAGAGAGAGAGAGAGAGAGAGAGAGAGAGAGAGAGAGAGAGAGAGAGAGAGAGAGAGAGAGAGAGAGAGAGAGAGAGAGAGAGAGAGAGAGAGAGAGAGAGAGAGAGAGAGAGAGAGAGAGAGAGAGAGAGAGAGAGAGAGAGAGAGAGAGAGAGGAGAGAGAGAGAGAGAGAGAGAGAGAGAGAGAGAGAGAGAGAGGGAGAGGGAGGGAGGGGGGGGGGGTCTCTAGTTTGATTTTCGCTCCACCGTGTCGTTAGCGATGTCATACGTGTCCGTGATTTCATTACGAGCTCCAGGTGGCCGGGGCTGGTTGATCGCACCTCATAGTGCCCCCGTAGCAGCATATGCCTTTTTTTTTTTTTTTTTTGCGGAATTTCTCATACCAATGCCGAGACCTCCCGCATCTGCTTATCGGCTAATTCTCTCTCTCTCTCTGCTCTGTCTATCTCCCCGGCTCGGCCACCGCCGTCCCCGTCCCTCTCGCTCCCGCGCCAAGGGTCGTGAGTGCTACCCTAACAGCCGTTTTATACGCCCGTCTCGCTCGCACGCTCGGCCCGCGCGCGGCGGAGCGAGAGAGACAGCCGCGTATGATGCGTCATTATTTGTGAATGACTGCACGAGACGCTTGTAATTAGGTTTCATCACGCTCCGCGCGGCCAACCAGCAGAAGCCCCGTATCTCCGGCAGCCGCCGGCACGGAGTTACGCGGTTTTGGATTGGTCAGCGGGAGGCGCACACAACGCACATGTACACGTCTGAGACTCCTGGCGCTCATGAGTGTGTCATCGCCAGCCGACACCGTAACCCCCCCCCCCCCTCTCTCTCTCTCTCTCTCTCGCTCTCTCCACTCCTTGGCACGCCCCTACGAAATTGAGTTCTCTCATCACCTTCGCAAGCGCTAGGTAATTGTCACGTGCCAAGATGGGCCGCGCGAATTCGAGGACGATTTTGCAGGGATGAGAATTTTTTTTAAAAACGAACTACGTAAAACGAAAGTGTCGCGGGGGGGGGAAATAGTGTGAAATAATATTGTGTTTATAACGGTGTTGTGTGGTGTTGCAGTGCTGTGCCAGAAGCGGCTCAAGAAGGTGCGCCGGGCGTCGCGGCGGCTCCAGGAACAGCTGGAGCTGGAGATGAAGAGGCGCTCCCAGCTGGAGGAGGTGCTCCGGACTACGGGAGCCTCCAGCGAGGCGCTTCGTATCCTAACAGGTGGGTCCAAATCTACTCACATTTTTATTTCAAAAAATTGGTCATGACAGCTATGAAATTTTTCCAAAAAATTTTAAATTAAATTAATTACGATATTGGTTACGGGTATCGAGCCGAGTACTGACGTTTGCCATGGTCTTGTCGACAGAAATGAAGGCGTCTTCGTCGGCCTCCGCCTCCGAGATGCCGTCCCCGCGGTCGTCCCCGGTGGAGCGGCGCTCTCAGTCCCCCGTCGTCCGCCCCCAGTCCCAGCCCCAGTCCTCGCCGGCGCAGGCCCGCACCGCCGCCTTCTGGCAGAACTACTCAGGTATGGCACTTTCAATCACTCAGTGTGGGGGTCATCGCTGGTGGCGCGGGCCGTGAAACCCTACCCGCACCGCGCCAGTGTCTCCGTACGGAATAGAGTTACAGACCGGTGCGGCCGTCGAGGGTAATATTTCTTACGGGGCTGACTGAGTGACCCATCAGGACTCTGTACGAGCTCATCACACTGCAGCGCTGTGTGTCGACCCGGCCGGCCGAACTATCGATTGTCGTTTCGATATATATCGCAATACCGCGCACCCCGGTCATGAATCGAGCAGGAAGTGATGCGGATCGAAAGTCTGCCCGACGGCCGTGCCGTGGCCGCCGAGGGCCCGCCGTGGGGTTTCATTGGGTTAGGCCCCGGGCGGGGCGCCCCAGGCGGCGCCTCCCCTCCCGCCAGCCCCCCCCCCCCCCCCCCCCGCAGCCCCCCCGCAGCGCCCACAAGCGCCGGCGGCATCTTCAGTAGACAATGCAGACGGCCCCCCGGGGGGCCTTCGGGGCCTCGGCCGCGGGGGGAGTTCCTAAAGTGTGACTCAGCATGGAGCCCCTCCGCGGGGTTCCTCCGGGTCCTCCGGCTCCTCCGGGACCACGGCGCCGGGATGCTGATCGCTCTGTTTCTAATCGTGTGTAGTGTTCCCACCGCATCGTCTCTGACCGACGGCATGTCCCGTGTTGTTGCAGAAAACCTGGCCCAGGAGCTGGAGAACGAGCGGAAAGCCAAGCAGAAGCAGAAGGAACAGCAGACGACGCAGCAGACGACGCTGGAGCAGCAGCAGCAGCAGCACCGGCAGCAGCTCATGCACGACAGCGAGGCGATAGCCATGGACCTGGACAGTAAACCCCTCGTACAAGGTTAGTAATTGAGGTGCAAGGAAAGATGAAAAATAAATAAATATAAAATCATTGAAAACTCGAAAAATTTCAATGTTTAGTAAGTGTCCAGCGGCACGTGACTCACCTCCTGTCTTGTTGCTTTTGCCAACAGATTTGAGGTGGCCGACGGAGCACCGAGCGGCCATCATCAGTTGAGGAGACTTCACCTTCCCCTGTACATCTGTGTATACCAGAAGCCCTCTGACCTGATCTCTCCTGTGTTATAAGCATCAAATGTAGAGTTTGTTTCATAGAAAGCATCACTTAGGTGTTCAGTTAGGTCTGATGTGAACAGACGGTGGCGCCGCCTGGTGGGAGGTGGTGGAACTTTAGGCTTTAGTGGGTACGTCCCCCCCCCCCTTTTTTTTTGTCAAAGGAAGATCCTTGACTTCTCAGGCTGTGCGAAATGTTATACGAAGTATCCGTTGGCCGCTAGCGATGTCGTCACCTCACCGCCGCCGCCTTCTCGATACGGGAAGAAGGGCAGCCTCAATATCTCATCGGTTGTAAAAGTTGATTTCTCCAAGGCGGTGCCCTGCGCACGCCGCGCCTTGTGATGGATCAGTCCCTTACGACTGATGCGAACCGTTTGGGTCGAACTCCCTGACGGCTCTGAGTGATGATGACTGATGCTTGCGCGGCGTTCTCACAATACAAAGGCCGGCCAGTGCCGCTCGTCCTGCCTGCCGGTTTTGTGATGTGGACTGTGTGAACGGTTGCACAAAGCGTTGTCTTATGTCGCGTAGTTTTGGCGCTGCAGCAAGGCATAGTCGCTTTTGTTTTTTTAATGTAAGGCTCTGAGTCTTCTCATTTCTTTGTGATTTTTTAACTTTTAATGAATGAAGAATGTCGTTGCTCTCGTCTCTTATTTTGCGTTGAATCCACGTGTCTTGCGCCTTGTTGTTATTTATGTGTTGTGCTTTTGACAAATTATAAGAACGTGTTTCGTCTTTTTGTTGGAAATTTTTGTGCTGTAAATCGTTTTTCTTTCCTCGACAAGCGTTTGAATCAGCCATTTTGTCATTATAATTTGTTCAAAGAAAGGAAAATGACGAATGTGGAAAAAATCATTGTATAAACATGTATACTACCCTGTGTTCCTGTTATAGTGTAAAAGACCTCATTCTTTTGTATCTCTCACTGAGATGCCAGTTCGAAAATCACGGTTAAACTTGAAGGAAGCAGTCAGATCAACGGCCTTGTAAAGATGTACCGTTGAGTGATCCCTGTTACTTGATCTCCAGCTATAAATAAATGTAGCCCATGAGTTGAATTCTTCTAGATTATGTGACTGTGAAAAGCCCTGCAAATCTTTGCCAGGGTTTTGTATATATTCTAGTCAATTTACAGTTGTAACTTCAGAAATTTACCAATTTTTAGTGAACTGTGTTAAACTATTATGCAAACGCTTTCCCCAAAATTTATTATTATTATCATTATTATTATGCATTTGTAGAACTATGGAAGTGTGGAAAGATATGTATTATTATTACCATTATTAATTATTATTACTATTATTATTATTAATAATAAAAGTAAATTATTACCCTTAACTGAAGACAATCTTTTCACCCAATGACCGCACACAAATGACCAGCATGGCCCACCAAAAGACGCCGTGAAGCGAGAAGTGCAAGTCTCCACACCACAGAGCACATATAAACCGCCAAGAACGCTTTGACGGCCATCCATCGGATGGACGTCGATATAGGCGATATCGGGAGGGGGAAATGGGATGCTACAACGCACACCCAGACCTCCGCCGCGGGCTGCGTCCAAAGACAGAAATTGCGCTCTGCGTCTCTATCGCTATCACGCCATAATCACGCCCCGCGGCCTGTGGGTCGGACGGAGACGGAATGAGCGCTACTCGGACGCGGATGTTTGCGGTGCGGACATTCGACTCTGGCCATCCATTTGACGATTGGTCTGCCGTCCCGACTTTGACCGATGGGCGTCTGCAGTGCGCTAGTAAGCAGATGCGCCTACCGCATTCGGCTATTTCGCATACTGTCCTTGACAGAAAATGTATGTGAAAAAGAAAAAAAAGGGAGACAAAAAAGTTATAAAAGATGACGCCATATGGTGACTGCGTTGAGTAAATACATGACGAATCTGATTCTCTTGCTGTGATATTTGCGCTGCGTCACTAAAGGAGGCAGTTCAATGACAATGCACTGGTACACTCTCAGAAGGCAACATTATACTACATTATCGATCACAATGCACACCTAAAAAAAATACCGTCAGCTTGCTATCCGACCCTCAGTACAGCAGCTGCTCAGAGCGGTACTGATGTTGTTGGCGGTGCCAACCTTGGAGTGCCGAGTACCGCGTGTCACTTGGAAGGCTTTGGACGCACACGACCACACCCAAAGCGGCGGAACGTTGGCAGTATCGGGTTGCTGGCGGATGCATGCAGATCGGCGCCCTGTAACCCGAAGCAATGTAATTGACTGCTGTTACCAAACGGGGGAATTTCCGTTCGTGTGTGTGTGTGTGAAACGGAAAGGGGAATAAAGGGGGTGGCGACGGGAGGGGGGTTCGGTAGCATGTTGGGGATATTTATACAACGCGGCCGCGCAAAGACACTCGAGTTTTTCATACACTTTCCGCGGGTGAAGCGCCGCCGGGCCTATTTCTCATCGGCGCCCTCCGAAACACGTGACGAAAGTTGGAGAGAGAGAGAGAGAGAGAGAGAGAGAGAGAGAGAGAGAGAGAGAGAGAGAGAGAGAGAGAGAGAGAGAGAGAGAGAGAAGAGAGAGAGAGAGAGAGAGAGAGAGAGAGAGAGAGAGAGAGAGAGAGAGAGAGAGAGAGAGAGAGAGCGAGAGAGCGAGACCTCCTCCCCCCTCCCATTTTGGTACTGGGCCTTTCAACAAGCTCCCTTAAGAGACAAGGGAGGGAGATGCAATTGCTCCAAAGATAAATGCCCGCCGCCGCACCTGTGGCTCTTTTTATTTTTTATTTCATTTTATTCTTTTTAATCCGCAGGGCGTCTTCCTCATTCCTCCGGCCTGGAATGGGTCGCTTCGCCGCCCGGGGCGCCGTTTAGGGCCCAAAGCGCGCACTGCCCGCCACCTGTAACTTTCCTAATAAATAATCCCATTTTAATCTCTCACGTAATATTTTAATTTCGCGCGCGCGCGCCCGCCGCGGAACACATAACCGCAGTGCGTATAGTGCCGTAAGTTTTGCTTCGGGGGTATGGCCACACTGCCTGCGACGATGATTTACAGCGGTGGGTGCAAAACAGCGCGAGCGCGCGCTTTTTCAAAATGTTTTTTGATATTTTTATTCCGCTCGCCAAACATACCCGGAGATTTTGGCGGTCAAAATCTGACAAAAATCGTCCTGTGTTTTTTGTGCTTTTGTTTCGTGCGGAGATCGGTACTCACTCGATGATTTTTGTGGCCACGGATGCTCAGTCCACACACAAGTCCCCTCCGACTCTGACAATACGGCCCGCAGAGGGCGCTGTTGTTTGTGATTGCAGTTTGAACCGCGCTCTGCCTGTTGAGCGGAGGGCAGATCCGACCCCTTCATGGCGCAACAACACGACGTTAGCGGTGGCGGTGACATTACGACGGCCGTCCGCTGATTGCCCCCTCCCAGGACCAGTGCTGTGCGAAAAACGTCACGCTCGCACAAAAAAACAAAAAGCAAACAAACAGACGTAGCGTTCTGTTATTTGTTTTCTACAAGATGTTCGAGCTGAAAAAAAGTTGTTGTTTCTTGGAGGAAACACCAGAATGCTCCCACCTAAAAATTCACGAACTTCTCAATACTATTTCCTGTCTGTTACTTTGGTGGCGTAAGTGTCGCGGGCTTCAAAATTCTTTGAACCTAACGTGAAGGCGACCTAATGGTTAAAACAGTAAAAGAAACGGTATTGTCCGAGTGGTGACGTGGCGCCAGTATTCGCAGAGTGATGACCAGCAGTTTAGGCCCGCTATCGGCAGCAATCGTTGGATAGATTCGTCTTGCCGAGGGACAACCGACTTCTCGCGGTCCCCCCCCCCCCCCTTACCCTCGGATAGAGAGTGAGTGAGGGAGAGAGAGAGAGCGAGAGCGAGTGAGATAGACAAGATGAATAACCAGCACGTGTGAGGTGCGATGGACAGAGTCCATCCGGAGAGTGGTAGCAAGTCAAATTCCGTATCCCCCTTCCCGTTTCTATCACTCTCTCTCTCACTCCTGTAGCCGAGTGCGCGGCTCGCACGAGTCGGACAAGGAGAGACGTGTATATAGAATGGTCAGCTTTTGCGCGATGACAGGGCGATAGGCGGCGCGAGGCGCAGTGGCGCGCTCTGCCGGTGCGGTATGTTAGAGCGAGCGCGAGTGATGGATCGACTCCAAGTGAGAGGGAGAGAGAGAGAGAGAGACAGCGAGGGGGAAGTCTATCACCATTACACGAGTCGGACATGAATCCAACATCAGTCAGTCAGGCAGAGGCCCGGCTGGGGAACGGTGTCGGACCAAGTCGCGTATCTCGCTGTAATTCGCCAGTCAGTTGCGTTGGACCCGGGAGCGCCCGCTAGCACAGGATATATTACTACGCCCAACATTCTCATCCTCGCGCGCGAGCCGGCTGACTCGGGTCTGCTGGTTAGGTAGGTTAGGATTCCTAACCTACAAGTCGGCTAGGTATCCTCCCTGCTACTACTAGCAGTGAACCTGCACTCACCACCACCATCGCGCACTTGCAAGCAGTATGAAAAATTCATGTCCCAAACGGCATCCGTGCTCGGCTACTAAAGTCCACTCGGCACATATACATACCCATTTCTCGCGCGGTCAGAGTAGTCAGTGACGGACTGAATATTAACAGCACTGTCATATTCACGGTACAACTCATTTCCCTATGTGCAGCTCACCGCCCGTGCTGACGAGTCGAACACCCCCATCATACGTCGGAAACTGATTCAGGATGGGCTCTTTTTCTTTTCTTCCCGTAAGACGACGGCAGGGCCTGCAGATCTGCTTCCCGAGCCCGCATCCGCCCGGACACCTCACGCCTCCCACACCAACCTACTCTGGTAAGTTCTCAATCGGTTTCGGCGCGATATTTCTCATACATAGTCGACGTCGCAAAGTGTGACCACTCAAACACACACACAGACACACACACACAGACACACACACACACACACAGTCTTGCCTGCCGCGCTGGCCCAGTCAAGATAAGAGTGTCGAACCGATGTCGATTCGATGTCGACAAATTTAATGAGATCGATATGTAATCTACCGTCGATTCGATATCGAAATGGTACCGATTATCTTTGTCGATTCGACAATAAATATTCGATGAAAAAATCGAGCAAAATTTCGACGCAATCGATATCGATTTGGTAAGTACAATTTCGACATATGTCTATTACTGGCATTGGCTGGGGAGGCGGTGCACTTAAAACAAATGTACGCCTGTTTCAAACATAATTCGTTTTTGGGTGTTCCCGGGGCTCCCAGCCTTCCCCCAGCGCCCGCAGAATGTCGGGTAGGCAACCCGCAGCGCGGCCGTGTCCAGCAGAGCGGTATCGCCAACCCGCAGGCGGCCGGCAGTCCCCGCGAACCATTGCTTTCCCTATGCAGGAAATTAAATCATCGAGAAATCTGTTACTTCAAAATGTTTCCCACGGCGTTACGTTATTTGTATTTGTGCCCCCCCCCCTTTTTCCGTCGGGGGCGACTCTGCGGCCCGGATAACCAAAAGAGGCGAGCGGTGGCGGGAGCCGCACCCTAAAACCCGCCACCCACGCGCGCCGCCTTCCAGCTCAGCGCCGACGACCCTCCGAGCCCTTCGATTTCCTTAGGTGGCGGTGGCGGCCTTTCACGCAGCTTTCCACGCGGCGGTGGCACGGCGGCGGCACGGCCAACGGCGGCGGCACGGCGGCGGCACGGCGGCGGCACGGCGGCAGCACGGCCAACGGCGGCGGCACGGCACACCGAGCTTCCCTTCCCGCTGTGATCACAGAGGCGCTGGCCAGACCGGGGCCCGGCCGGACCCACCCGATAGCTTTCGACAATAACTTCCGCAACATAAAAATAAACACGTCGCTGTGCTCTCTTTCTAACACAGTATCTTCCTCTCTCTTTCTCTCTCTCTCTCTCTCTCTCTCTCTCTCTCTCTCTCTGACATTGTCTCTCTCTTTTTCTTTTCTTCTATCACGCGGGAGGGACTTTTCTGCTGTTGGAAGTACGGAAGTATAGGTGTGTGTGTGCGCGCGCGCGTGCGTGTGTGTGTGTGTGTGGCTTTTGTGAGTGTCCCATGGGCCAGCGTGGTTAGGTCACGCAGACCCGCGCTTCGCCTCTTGGACACGTGCATACGTTCTGAGGCGCCTTGCCGCACCCTTTCCTCGCTGCCGAACAGTGGGACGGACGGGAGAGAGCGACAGAGAGGGAGCGAGAAGGGAGGGAGAGAGATAGCGCGCACGGGGGCACACATATGGCGGGGGCCTACTGGGCGGCGAGGCGCACATAAATGTGGAGATATCGCCCTGATGCGATTTCTTTGCTACTTTATGAGTGTTGATCCGGCGCGCGGGGCGCGTGCGACAGAGAGACGTCGGTAATGCACTCCGCGTGTCCCTCACTCTCTCTCTCTCTTCCTCCCCCTCCCTCTCTCTCTCTCCGTCCTTCTCACACCGTTTGGGCTCCCGTATACATACCTGCGGGAGTTCCTCCGCAACAAGTATGAGAAATATGTCTCCCGTTGGTACGCATTCGCAATCGCTCGAAACTTTGTAGAACGCGGCCCTAACCCAACCTAACCTAACCAGTAAGAGAGCAAAAGTTGTACCGTTCCTACTTCTACCTCAGGAGAGAGCGAGCGAGGGTATGTACTCCTCACAGTTTCAATACCACAACCCCTGTCCCCTCAGCGATGCTCGCTCTCTCGCCTTTACCGCGATAAAAATCTTTTCTTAAGCCATATTCCTCCCCATATCCATCGCCCCCCCCCCCCCCCCACCGCTTGCGCTGCTTCCCCCACCCCCTCACCCATTCATCTGTCTTTTATGGTTTCACATTTTCCATTGAAATGTGTGCGAATTCACGCGCTGGAGGTTCCTTCGATCGCGCGTGCGCCACCACCGCCACCGCTGCCGCCACCACCGCCACCGCTCCTACTGTCGCACAGAGGGGAGCGGCAGAGAATCGCCAGGAACGTCGACGATTCCTCCTGGATATGCCCCGGATTATACGAGTCAATGTTTCTGGCTTATATGTGCGATACGCAACGTGCTTATCAGTGAGAGGGAGAGAGTGGAAGGGGGTAACGTGTCCTCTCTGTCTTACACACGCCGACCTTTGGAACGCCGTTTCCATACGGCTGGGCATTACCGATTCGCGTTAATGACTGCTCGGGTTGCACGGCATGAAGGCTGTCGCCATACTTGACGCATACTCCATACGGTGCGGTTGCCGTCCCAGCCTGCGCCCACTAGATATACATTACTTTGGCGGCCTCAGAGTCGTCGCCGTGTACCAGAAGGCGGTGCATGTGCGGTGCATGTGCCCGCACCGAGTTTCAGCTCCCGCCGCACAGCAGTTTCACGGCACGCTGTCCACACTGCCGAGGTTTCAGGAATCACCTGCAGAAATCGGAAAAATTAACTGTAAACACATTTTTCTTTCTTTCAAATTTCACAACGTATCGAGGAGTGGAATATATTTCTTTTTGTTAAATCACCTAACATGTCTGTGGGACCCATCGAGGTTTGCGCCAGGAAATCGGAGAAATGCCACATCAACATTTTATAAAAACACATAATATATATGTAAATACGAAATACACTTTATATCATTAAAATGAACAAAACCAGCCGCAGCCAAGCAGTACGCACTCGTCCACCGCCTTCCCGTTATACCGGGACACTTGTTCGCAGCTGCACTCGTTATTCGCACAGTCTAGGCGGCGGTGGCTTATAGCAACATTTAAGGGCACCACAACCACCACTCCGCGCTCGTTTATAAGGCGGCGGCGCGTCGGCCACTTACCGCGGGAAGTTTAAAAAGACGATTCCCGGCAATTCGAAACCGCGAATGCGCGGCGCTTTCCGGGAATCCCTCGGCCTGCATGTGCTGCATTTGCGTGCGGGTGGGACGTTCCTCATTGTTCTGCTGCACTCAGTAGTGGCGCTGCTGACGCTAGTGGCGCCCCCTATTGTCCAGCCGATTACGAAGCCAGTTCGGAGGTCAGAGCGGGACTTACGCATATTTTTTCAGGGCTCAGCACGGGCATTTGCCGCGAGCCAGCGACGCCCGGCAGCAGGCGAATTTCGCGTGCCAAGCGCGGTCGGGCTGCCTCTGCCGATAGCGTCCTCTCGAATTATTTAACCCCGACTTGACCGCTTCCGACCGCCTCTCTCTCCCTCTCCTTCTCTCTCTTGCTTCCTGTCCTCCTCCCTCCCCCAGGAAAAATGAAAATGTTTTCATGTCCATCACGACAACAGCGAAATGAGCGCGGTCGCGTTCGGCGACTTGCGTTCGGAAGCGCGAGCCCCCGTCTCTCTCGCACCCGCCACGGTCCCCCAGCTGTGCCCTGCGGTGGGACAGAGACAGCACGAGGCGATGCCCGTCGCGCGTCTTTCCTCGCAAGAAAACAAAGGCGGGATTAATTTCGGTCCAGCAGGCGTATTTACACGATATCTGGTCCACATTCTTTTGGAGGCCACATCGTATAGCACTCTCTCTCTCCCGCTCTCTCCTACCCTTTTCCCCCCCTCTCTTTCTCTCTGCCTGCCACATTTTTATGGAGAAAAGTCTCTGCGTGAGGAGCGAACAAGACTTGCATGGCAAGCATCGGGACAATGCGGAAAATTAATTTTATCCCTCATATACATGTGATGAGCGCCAGAGAGAGAGAGAGAGAGAGAGAGAGAGAGAGAGAGAGAGAGAGAGAGAGAGAGAGAGAGAGAAGGAAGGAAGGACAGAAACCGTGCGAGTGAGAGGGACCCCTGCCATAAGAGGAGCGACAGGGCTCTTTCTCTTCGGCAAAAATAAAAATGAATAAATCGCTACGCGAAAATGTAAACAGGGCATCATGGAAGCATTTAGTAGCGGTTTCGCCTCGCTGTTCGAAAACCCTAACCTCAAAACCGTAGTACAGACAGAACAACAGAAACTGTTGACACTTTGCATTTGCACCCTGTCGCCTTTTGAGTGAACGACGTATTTCATCCCTTATCATTCCTTTACCTTTTGCACCTCGCCGCGCTCTTCCTTTTCTCACTCGCCCCCCGGCTTCTCTTTTTCTTGTGTTTGTCGGCTAAAAGGATCCTAAATCGCGCCCAAGGCATCCCCCCCCCCTCCCCCGCCCCGCGTCGACTGTCGACACCAATATTTTCCGATGCTGGCCCTGCAGAGGTGCGACCCGACACGTCCAGCACGCTCCCCCCCCCCCCCCCCCCCGCCACCTCTCCCTCCCGTCTCCTGCCCTTCCAGTCAGCTCACTGCCACCGTATCAATAAAGGACCCCGTCCGTATCACCGTGTCGGCTTTTACTAGCATTTTATTTTCGGACGTGGCGCGGGGTCACTCCCCCCCCCCTCCTTCTCGGACCAGCCGGGCAGAGCAGGACAACAACAACAAGACCCAGACGGAGGACAAGTGAGGCCGTGGACATCGGCCAGCAGAATGCGGCAGTTGGATTCGAACCCACGTAACTTGAGAGGGAATTCCCCCCACGGCTACGATGGACACATGTCCAAGAGCCACGCTCGTACACACACACACACACACACACACACACACACACACACACACACTCACGCACAGAGGGAGAGTGGGGGTGGAAACGGATCAACGGTGATGATCTCATCATAAACGTAAAACCAAATCGTCCGAGCGAAAACATATTTCGTTCTCCGGCGGGGCAGCAGCAGCGGCGCCTCTCTCTGCCTCTCTCTCACTCTCGCATGGTATGGGGAGACATGCGTGTACGCACAGTTCTCTCTCTCTCTCTCTCTCTCTCTCTCTCTCTCTCTCTCTCTCTCTCTCTCTCTCTCTCTCTCTCTCTCTCTCTCTCTCTCTCTCTCTTTCTCGCTCTCTCTCGCTCGCTCTCCCGCCCACCCCTCTCCTACACACGGAAGGATGACCCCTCGCGAAAAAAAAGCCCCAAAAACATATTCACTCCAGGCACGGTCCCGCGGTATGGAAGACTATAAACCGCAACTCACCCTTCACATATCTGAGCATTTGCAAAGCAGTAGCCGAACAGGAAGAAGAACGGCGGAAATAAAATTAGAAAAAAAAGTGACCGCACGTACTGAATTTAATTTTCCACTCCGTTATCAAGATTAAGGGCTTTTTATTGTACGCGCTTTTCATCCCTGTTTTTATTTTCTCCTTCATATTCCCACATGAGAGGCCCTTGTGCGTTTTGCACACACGCGCCCAGCTCCATATTTTTTCCTTCTTTTCACTTCACTCGCCTCCACGTGATATTGTCTATTACTGAGGGATTTTCGTTTGGAGCAAAGTGGTGCTAATGCAGCGACATGGATTCGATTACCTACGTCACGGAAATCATACGGTGGCCAATCAAGTTTTTAAAACGAACAAAAAATAAAAGTTAAAATTTCGCCCTGGCGGACTTACAATCACACTATGTCTGTGAGAAACGTCAAATTTTGTAAGAAAAAAAAATCGATTAAAAAAAATTGATTATTGAAAATACAGAAGAAGAAAAAACAACAAAAATTTTTCCAGTACCATAGGTCGTAATTTTTGGGCCGAAGATTTGGGGGGAAAAAACCGGCTCCGGAGTATGCCACCTGCGAATAAATCGTCTCCGACTGTTTGCAGCAGTCCATTGATTCGCGCCCGGCTGCACGCACTCCCCTCCTGGTGGCGCTAACCACACTCTCAGGAATGACCACGCGACGGCTTTTACGACGGCAACGTAATCAGGGAGTTGCACACGTGTAATTGGCAGGGCGCGACACTTCCCGACGCCCCGTCACGCCTGACTTGGTTCGCCGCTTTACTTCGGCGGCTTACAGACACCATCAATGCCCCCGCCTGCCCCAAACAACCATGCATAATCACGTTCAAACTGAGCAAATCCAAACCGCCCCAACAGAAAATTCTTCGCACCTAGGAATTAAAAGAGACAAAGCCGACCATGATAAATAAATATCAATGGATCCATAAAAGCTTCTCGGGTCACAGGGACTATACCCTGAGACATTGAATTAATTTTTTTTTGGTGAGACCTGCTCTCACCATTAAACCGACTCTCGCACCTCCGCCGCTCCAGCGAAGTCGACTTCCTCACATCCTTTATGCCACCTGGAGGGTCCTGGAGGGCGAGCTGTCGCCATATGCGGCGTCACCACACGAGTCGATCGGTGCACCGCAGGAAGAGGGGGCACGAAAAGGTACTCGTTGCCACACAACTACAAAGGTGTCAGGTACTCTCACTGTGAAATTTACACATCCGATATAAAATATAGATGACTCCCTCTTCTAATCTTTTTGTGTGGATCTTACCTGAGATCTCTTAAAGTTCTCTTTTATCCTTTTCCCCTGTTTTTTTTTTTCGCGGTGTCACAGGTATGTGAGCATCTCGCTCGCGCCGCCTGCCTGTGCTCTCTTTATCGTAAATTGGTGAAGGTGCCGGCTGCAAAATGTTGGTGCACCTGAACACATTCCGGCGCTTTAATCACCTCACCCTACACGACCGTACGACCGCACCGCGCGTGTGCGTGTGTGTGTGAGTGTGTGTGTGTGTTCCTCCTGATGCGCCTTATACACACCGCACGACCGGTCCCCATGTTTGCGAGAATGATCCTGTGCGTGCGTCTGACCTAACCAAACTCACCCCCGACCTAAACCTGACCTTTCAATCGCAGAGTATGTAGTAGTGCAGGGACCACTGCACCACACCATTTATACACTCCCCTTACCAAGTATAGTTCTTTTAGCATGACCATGCCGGTTGACTTTTTTTTGTGTGCATTGGATGCAGACCACACGGGCCCTTCCGCGTTGTTTAGGGCATATACACGCGCCAAAGCCAAATGCCGGGGTGTTTTGCACGGAATGCATTTTATTGTGTGTGTGTGTGTGTGTGTGTGTGTGTGTGTTTGTGTCAAAGGCGCGTGCCTTTCCGACAGCAAATGACAATTAAAATGGCGTGCCAACTACCGACGACGCCACACACACACACACACACACACACACACACACATACGCGCACGCGCGAAGCGGAACCACGCATCCGCTCCACTCCTTGTTCCAAATGAATGAGTCATTACAATCTAAGCGCACAGCGCCCGCGCGCTCACGGGAGCAGAGCGAGAGAGAGAGAGAGGGAGAGAGAGAGAGAGAGAGAGAGAGAGAGAGAGAGAGAGAGAGAGAGAGAGAGAGAGAGAGAGAGAGAGAGAGAGAGAGAGAGAGAGAGAGAGAGAGAGAGAGAGAGAGAGAGAGAGAGAGAGAGAGAGAGAGAGAGAGAGAGAGAGAGAGAGAGAGAGAGAGAGAGAGAGAGAGAGAGAGAGAGAGAGAGAGAGAGAGAGAGAGAGAGAGAGAGAGAGAGAGAGAGAGAGAGAGAGAGAGAGAGAGAGAGAGAGAGAGAGAGAGAGAGAGAGAGAGAGAGAGAGAGAGAGAGAGAGAGAGAGAGAGAGAGAGAGAGAGAGAGAGAGAGAGAGAGAGAGAGAGAGAGAGAGAGAGAGAGGGAGAGAGTATGAAAGGACATAGAGCCAAGGACCTCTCTGGTGAGGGAGGGGAGGTGGCGCGGGTGCGCGTGCAATGCTATATGCGCGCATATACCTTAAAATTACATACCTTTTAATTGCTTTGTGAATAATTGACAGGGCGGCGTGTGTAAGAGCGTTACGAGCAGGTCGTAGTTAGTTACTTTGATTGCCACTTGGCGCGGCGGCGGCAGCACCTGCAAGGGGTGAACTCCCGATAGGCGAATATTGCCGCAGCCCCGTGTGTAGTCGTGGGAGGCCCCGTACCGTCAGCACCGCAGGGGATCCGGGGCGCCAAACCCACACCCCCCATTTGTCACCCCGGCCTGCCTCGTCTTATTCCACAGGGCAGTAACAATAATAATAATGATAATAATAAAGCTCTTGGATGAGCACAACCAGAGAAACGAGTTCTTGATTCAAGCCTGGCAAGACCAATTTCATTCCAAGACTGGCTTGATTCGAGAAAATATTCTTGAATCTTAGAATCTTTTTGCTCTTGGTGAAGGATAGCTCGCGGCCTGGTACGTCTCCCGCAACTCCCATTTTGTCTTGTAGTACCGTAGGCCCCTTGGACCCTTTGGCAATGGCCGTCCCACACACACACAAAAAAAAAAGACAAAAATATAGAAAATAAGACATTGGGAATCTGTCACACTGATATTCATCCAAAACTGGAGAGCATGATCATCTGCGTAAAGAAAATCCAAGTCAGCCTAGAGCCACTCCATAATGCGGTGCTGTTCCTCGCGTGCGATAGCTCAGGACAGCATGGGACCCGCCTCCGGACCTACAGGGAAACCGCAAACCGCGGTGGGCATTTCTCCAATGGCTTCCTGCTTCAGCGAGAGAGAGAGAGAGAGAGAGAGAGAGAGAGAGAGAGAGAGAGAGAGAGAGAGAGAGAGAGAGAGAGAGAGAGAGAGGGGGGGGGGGGGAGAGAGAGAGAGAGAGAGAGAGGGGGAGAAAGAGAAGACATAAAGAACGTAGGCCGCTAGAAAGAGAGAAAAGGGGGGGGGGGGGATGATATAATGGAACCAACAGTGACAAGGTGAGCATCGCAGAAGGAACCCTGACAAGAGTAATTAAGTAAAAAGCAACAACGTGGTTTAGGGGAAAGGAGATCCACGAGCGTCGCCCTCCGCTGTCCGGTCCGCCGGCTGATGTTGCTGTGTTCTGGCAAAGAAATGAGATAAAGAGGTTCGTCGTGACGCGGGAAGATTACATTTCTTCTTATTAACATCCACTTTTAATTGAGATCAAAACGCGATATTCTCTTCCACAATGGGGTTGGCAGGGAGGCCGCACCGCCCTCGGTCTCAGCTCCTCGAGGGCCTGCTCGCCTGCTGCCTCCGTCTTGGCCCTCGGCTTGGCCCTTGGGCGAACTGTGCCCCTTCTCCTTCTGCACCCTCCAGACCTTCCCCCATGGGTAGTGGCGCCGGGTTGGTACAGTTTTCGTTAGCAATGGAACAGAAAAACTTCATAAGCCATCTCCAGGAAATCGTCATCCGTGCCTTCCATCCCCCACCCCCACCCCTCGCACCGTCATCTTCCCTTTTTTCAATAACGCGCAGCGATCATTTGCTGCCATGCTATCGGACTAGAATCCTCGGAAAACCTCTCTAGATTCTCCTGACACTGCTCTGCACTTGCAACCAACCTCTCCCTTCTTCTTTTATACCCACCATATCATTTCTCTCCCGTCTCTCTCGCACTCACATGTGATCGCACCCCACTTTTTTGTTCGCGAGCCTCCGCAAGTCATCGAACATATTTCTGCGTTGCGATATCGTCACCATAAATGGACTCGGCAGGCGTCGGTCCGAATCATGGAAACCGAGGGGGTGACCTTCCTATCTCAGACAACGGATCATTCAATTTTTCTGTTTTTTTCCCCTTCTCGCATCTCCTCTCCCGTCCTCCCTTGGCACGCAGTCTTTCTCTCTCGTGTTATAAACCTCCCCTATCGCTTGGAGTGAGCGAGAGAGAGACAGAGATAGAGAGAGAGAGAGAGAGAGAGATGGGGAGGAGCATTTACGGGTAAATGCAATCCGCACCGGGGATTTCGTTTCTGCAGTGTCACCTGGTCAAGATATGGCACTGCTGTTGAGAGTTTGGTTGGCCCCTAGACAGCTGCGAGGGATGGGGACAAGAGAATGAATGTGGTAGTGAAGATTTGGGGGGTGGAATGGCCTGAAAAATATTGGCTGGAGCTGGATAAAATCTTTAGGAGGACCCGAGAGAAAACTGCTCAGGTGAACCTCAATGACAAGATGAATGTTGAGCCAAAGGAATTGACCGTCAAAATTGAGGCTGAGGAGCAGGCGCCGCATTCACATTGCTATTCCGATTGAGGTCCGGCCCCTTTTCCTGGCCTGCGGATCAACTCAATCTGGCTGTGCTCAGCGGGGCGGTGACCCTCAGACCCTCAGCGCCCCGCTTTTCCGCACGCCGCGTCCCATTTGCCTCGGGTCAGCTCGGAGCTAGCCGAGGTCACCGCGGGAAGGAAGTCGTTCGGAAGCGTTGATTTCCGGGCAGCAGGCGGGGATGGCCATCCTGCCCCTGTCCGGTCTGGGCGATGGCCCGCGCCCCGATGTCTCCATCCAGCCCCTACAGACCCGGTCGCTTGTCAGTACTGGACGGCGAAAAAAAAAAAAAAAAAAATACTTTGCAAACAGGGAGGAAGTCCTTTCGTGGTTGATATGGACAAAGTATCCTCCTCTGCTTCTCCGTATTGAAAACTTCTTTCAGAAGAAAAAGACACAAAAAAAAACGGGGGTTCCGAAAAGGATCCCGCGGTGCCGCGGTTCGACTCCCCCTCCCCTGTCCGCGCCAAAACAAAACTGCACTGTGTAATGGCGTAATCTGTATGCATATGCCGCCGCTATTACTGCGTTTTTATTCCCGCTTTCGGGCCTTGTATCGACACCGGCTCAGACAGAGAGCGACGGGCCGCAGTGGCCACGGGCACAACGGGCTGCAGTACAGTGCAGATTAAAAAAAAAAAAAAAATTGGCACGCGTGCCTGTGATGTGGAATCGTTTGTGGTGAGATGATTACGTTCCACGCCGTTTTGTTCTTTTAGTTTCCGAAAGAGAAGGTGCAACCAAAAAGCAACCATATGGGGAATAGCGCTTTTGATACATTTTTTTTTCTTTTGTTGGCAAAATATACGATGGTACTTTCAACATTGACTTCACCTTACGTTTCCGTAATTTACATGAAAAAAATACTGCAAAATAAAATCAAAGCTTTTTGAAAAGGTTTTCTTCCGTTTTCCGCGTTCGCATGGTCCTTGGTACAGCTCCGCTGCGACAGCAGGTAATGTCCCCCTCTCTCGGTCCTGCAAATACCAACATGGAGGAATAATTGCGGGCAAACATCGGAGGGGCGTACCTCCTTTCTTGCAACCGAGCAAGCAAACGCTGGATAGGAATATTTATACATAGAGAAAGGGAGAGAGGGAGAGAGGGGGGAAGTAACAGACGCGCAATACGCGGCAAATCTGTCCCAAGCCTGATTGCTCGTGGACTGGCAGTAAAAGGAGATATTAAAAAATTCAAATCCCATAACACAGCAGTAGCGCGGAGTGGCGCGGCGTAGCGCGGGCAAACCCCACAGAACAAAAAGCAGGCCTGGCCTTCCCTCGCATCTCCTTGCCCCCTCCCCCTACCTCTTCCCCTCCGCTCTCTTTGCCTGTCATCTTCCCTGGACGCTGCACCGACCGTCCACTTCAGCACCCCCCCCCCCCTCTCTCTCTCTCTCTCTCTCTCTCTCTCTCTCTCTCTCTCTCTCTCTCACAGCATAGCACAGTCTCTCTTCCCTCCATGTTTTTCCACCCCCTGTGTGGTCACCAAAATCAAACACTTGAATGGTACAGCCACACACACGCACACACACACTGCAGGGTCAACACGCGGTGACGTCCACGACCAGCCAAGTGACCTACAGTAACATTTCCACCACCTCTCATCTTCCATGAAGACATTAAAAATCCAGGGAGACATTTCTGTTTGTTTGTTGCCCAGAGCTCAGGCAGGCGCCGTATGGAAGCGCACAGCAATCGCCTTGCCATCCGGAGTCCGCTCGTGTTCTGCATGTATTGCCACTGCAGAACAGTCCACACGAGAGGAAGGGAGAGAGACTGAGAGGGACAGAGAGAGAGAGAGGACGAGAGAACAGATTGTCCTGGAAGTTGATCTGTATCAGTCTGGTGACTTTACTTAGCGAGCGCGGGGCTTTGCAGAAGCAGCAGTAGCAGCAGTCGGAGACAGCGATTCGCCCGGAGCACGAGTTTTTGTCGTCTCTATTATCGGTTTCACTTCCCGCGAGCCCTGAGCACGAGCCCCGGGTGCAGGCCGATCCTTGTCGAGGACACGATTAGCAAGTGTTCGCAGACACAGAACCGGCAAGCTGGTGTCCGACTGCGGTCCAAAGGCACTGCCGGGCCAGGGCACGGAACAATGCTGGGAGCCTGCGAATCTGTTGATATCGTCGGCTGATCTCCGCTCTTCCGTCTCCCTCCCTCCTGCGGGGCCCGCCGGCCCGCCGTCGTCCCCCATCTCTGTTCCACCCACACAGTCCGCGACGGGCGCACTCGGCGGACGCGTTCTAGAGCCCCGCGCCCGGCCTGCGGTCTAATTAAGACGTTCGGGGACACACGAGCAGAGGTTTTTGCCGAGGAGGTATCATGACTTGTTTATCCACGTCGTGCGAAACACTATCGCCGCACAAAAACATGTTCACGCCGTTTCTCCTTCTATACCACTGTCTTCCTCGTAGCTGTTCTGCTAAGAATGTAGGAGCCCTACTCAATCGCCTTTTTTTTTTGGTCTTTTTTATTTTTTCGTTGTTAAGAGACTTTGGATGTTTGAGATCTACGAGACCTGAGCTTGACTCAGAGCATGGCACCAGAGGATGTCAATAAACGGGACCACGCAGAGGTCCAATATTTCGGTCATATGAGCTGCATGTATCGACGACAACTGCCACCAAATCCCTCATTTTCGTTCACAAAACGTCATGTGACCCCGTTTCGAAAATACCGGCGCCAAACTAGAAAATAACGGCAAGTTTTCGAAACAGCACCTGTAGAGAGTTGGTGCCGTGAATGAGATGGGGACGCCACAGGGAGAACTGCATGGCGGTATGAGATTGATCCCTTCACTTCTTCTGCGGACGCGCAATCGAGGCGGCGTCAGTCGGGCCCGAGATTTACAACCACTCCGGCTTTTATGAACCGATAGGGCTCACGCCAGACACACCTAACTGGATAGCACTCCCGGACCACTTGCCGGCTGATTTCTTTAAAAACAAAACAAAAAAGAAACGCGCCCAGCTTTCCCGCCCTGCTTGCAGTCCGCGCATTGGTGCTGAAATCATCCTCGGTAACCAATCAGATCTCGCGCGCCGTCGTAGATTCAAGTTTCCCGCCAAGACTCGCCGGATCCTGATTGGCTGTGTCAACTGGCCTAGCTACCGGCAGGACACAAAGGATAACATTGTCAGCATGTTCACGGAACCCGCCGAAGAAGATGTCAGAGTTGTCTCTCTCCCTCACACACAAGGCCCTTACGACGTTCGCCACTGCGTACGAAGCGCTGCCCACTGTCTCTCTCCCACCGCCGTCCGCACGTGCGCGGGTGCGACAGAGACAGCCAAGGGCCCTCCGCGTCCGACTGTTGCTATGTTGTAGCATAACATGTCGAACGCGATGGACGCGCTGTCATAAAATCAATTTACACGTCACATGGAAAATCTGGCGAATGAAATAAGAGAAGAGCGGCTAGCGAGGCTGCCGCTGCCGTCAGTGAGAGGGACAAGGACAGAGAAGAGCTCGGAATGATTGGGTGATCCGTTCGTGTCGACTGCCTGTTCAAGCGCCACGCCGCTCTCTCTCTCTCTCTCTCTCTCTCTCTCTCTCTCTCTCTCTCTCTCTCTCTCTCTCTCTCTCTCTCTCTCTCTCTCTCTCTGTTCCCTTCTACCTTCGCCGTTTGCTGTGTGCTCAGGGATGTGTCAAAACACGCACAATGTAAGGCGAGTATTATGCATGGGACGGAACCATGCGATGACCATAAGGAGAACTTGTTTCCTGCGCACTGCATACGTGTGGGGGCCGGCCTTAAATCTTGCAACGGTTTCACCTTAAATCACTTTGGTGCCGGTGAAGCGCACCGACCTGAAATAGGAGGCTGACTCTCCACGACGTTCACGCACTCCCCAAGTCGGACAGAGACGGAGGAAAACAGCAAGGCCTGCTTTGTGAAAGGTCATGTCCGACAAAAGCTGCAAAGAAATCTAGGTTTGAATCTTTGTAAAAACACAACAGCGACTACACGCACTCGTTTACATACCGGTACTAGATTCTGGAGAGCGCACGCCTTGATATAAAAGACTACTTTGATAACTGCAAGATAGAGTGGTACTGTCTTCTCATCACCTTCCGCAGGACAACTGGAGCACGGCATGGAAGAACAAAGTGGAAGAGGAACGAGGGCGAAAGGAAACGGGCCCCCGCATTGGGTAACAGGCTCGCCAACTGTGTGCGCGGAGCCCTGCGGTGCCCCCCCCCCCCCCCGTTTTATGACAGGATTTGTCTCATTTAAAATGCATGGGGTGTTGACTGTTGGCGAAGGAGTCAGGTGCAGGGGCACCAACCGCCCAACCGGAGATGCAACTGGATGCATTGCGAATGATATGCAAGCGCGCGCGCGCGTGTGTGTGTGTGTGTGTGTGTGTGTGTGTGTGTGTCGTGGGTGGAGGTGGCAGCACTGCGGCTCGCAGTTTCCCCTTTTCCTCAGGTAATACGATCGCGCAGGGCCGTGTTGGCGTCGCTCTGCTTATTTCAAGTGTGGCACCCCTTTCGTCTTGTTCAGGAGTGCTTCCGCCGTGACCGCGAACAGGTACAAGTTATACCAGATGCAATTACCCCCTCTGTATTTTCCGGCATTCTAGTAATGTGCGTGATTAGAGAGAATAAAAATAATCAGTGTCTCATCTCCCAGAACTCGCAGCAAAAACTAATCGTGTCTTGTCAAAGATTTCCACAGTTGAAGATACATATTTTTTAAATTCAATCCACTTCGAAACATCAAAGATCTAAAAAGTCGATCCAGCAGAAGGGACACCAAGAAGATATGTCAGCAACCGCTACATCATCCATCAGAGACTGTGACGACGGTGTATTGTTTTACACGGCGAGAAATGGGCCGGAACGGTTCCTAGCATTTACACTCGAAATGACGCCCCCCCCCAATTTCCCCTCCCTTCCCCAGCAACAGCCCCGCCTGGAAACAGTACACCTTCAATTACTCGTCGGCTGATGTCTCCCTCTCACTCCCACCCCTCGGTGGCGCGGCGGATAACCTCGTGGGAGCTTTCGTCTGTCTCACTCGCTCCCACAATCAATCACAAAAGTCGGCGAGCCGGCAACGAGAGCAGCGCCATCGGATGACGAAGTCAATTCCAAAGTGCTTCATACGCTCGGGGGTCGTATGCTGTATACCACTGTCCCCTTCCACTCGGGCGTAACGAGCTAGAACAAGGGGAAGGGGAACGTATCGCGAATATTTTTAGAATTAAAAAAATAAAAAGTCCGACTGGAGAACAATAATACGTGCTTTAAAATGACATAGACGACTTCCACTGCACTGCCAAACCTCAGTGTGGTAGAGGCCTGCCTACTTCAGCGCCTCGCAGCATATACCCGCCTGTCGAGCACCCGTGCTCTGCGGGCTAGCCTACCTCAGACCGCGTCCAGCCCTACCGGGTGACTAGTTTCGCTCGGGGACCTCCGTCCGCGGATATTTCTCAGTCTATGCGTCATGTGACTCGTGAACCGGCGGCCAGGTCAGAATAACACCGAGCAAGATAAATGACATGGGATGAAGACGAGGCCGGGAGAAGGAACTCGGTGGGTTTGTTGTTTCTAATTGACATCGGACCCACCGCGGTAGGGACATCCATCAAAAAGTAATAATCGTGTTCGAGTTCTCTGACTTGTAACGTATTTGCTCACTGTCGCTCCACTGACCTCTCTCTCTCTCTCTCTCTCTCTCTCTCTCTCTCTCTCTCTCTCTCTCTCTCTCTCTCTCTCTCTCTCTCTCTCTCTCTCTCCTGCTCGCTCCCTAGTACACCTGTCAGACGCCCGTGCTCCTCTGCATTCAGTTGCGTTGCTCCCCGGTCGGTCGGTGTGTTCGACGGCAGTGATAGAATGCGGTGGGAAATTAGGATGTTACCAACAGCAGCCGCCACGTATTGCCTCACGGACTGCAGACGATATGCGGCAAGCTACACTGTTAGAAAAAAAATAATATTTAAAGTGACTTTTATAGAGATGACTTTGACATTTGCAAAAACAGTACTGTGGACTGTTTTAAAGTGCTCAGACCGGCGATGATCGGCAATTCTGAAATAGTTTTCGATCAGGTTTTAGCCATTTATTGAAAACATTTTTGGGTGACTACGCTATACTTTGTTTTGAAATTGTTCAGGCAGCACTTCCTGCTAATTTACAAGTTGATTTTTTTCTAACAGTGTAGTGTGCCCACTCGAAGTCCACCGGTTCCCCGATCAAAAAATCGGACATTATTTGTCGCACAGAGCAGCGAAAAGTTCACTGGGAATCATCTCTCAGACGCACCACGCTCAAATATGTGGGAGTGAAAAAAAAAAAAATTTCCTCTCGTTATTCAGTGAAGTGAGCTACGAATCAGTTTCGGTGCGAATATAAAACATCAGGGTCCGCCTCGACGTGTGTGTTATTCGAGACCCACCCCGACATGCGTATCCAGCGCTCGGACACACTGACCAGAGTCACCCACATCCACTGCAGACCATGGACACCTGTAATGGTTATGGGCAACTCGGCTCGGTGCGGAAGCTGTTCGGAACCAACTCCATTCCGCTCGCTGTGCAGCGCCCACATTGCACAATAACAGGCGGCGAGTCGGCGCGACGTGCCATGTTTACTCCAGGAAGGGTATACTGTAGCCCCGCCAAGCTGTCGTGCACCACTACGCGGATTCTCTGACTTGAATAGAGTACTCCGGAGAAGCCTGAATCGGAAGTAAGAGGTCAAAACAAAGAAGAAGAATCCTGGAGAAAATATGAGAAATCGCGTGATTTTTGAAGGGCAGTGGAATACTCGATTTTTCATAATTTCCCCGCATTCTTCTTCTTTGTTACGACTTCTCACTTCCGTTCTGAGCTACTCCGTTCTGAGTACTCGATTTCAAAAGCGTGTACCGTGAGCGAACTTGCGCGTTTTTTGGATTAGAGACAAACATTCCGATCCCATTAGACTCTGCATTGTCTATTCAATTTTTAATTCGAGGGATAAAAACTGGGAATCTTTACCACTTGCGTTGCGTGATTTGTCTAGTACACTAAAATCCCACTGAATTCCGAATAAACGTTGGAAAACGAATCCCCCTGTGGGGAGCCCGCCTCCAATCGACTCAGTGTCACATTTCCATTTACACGCCGCATTCAGATTCACATTGCCGTTGCTGCGAGCGGGCGAGTGCAGTGTCGTTAATTCCGAACGCACTTTGCACAGCTCTGGCCGCGTGGTCGGTCAAAGTACTGGCCGGAGCCTACCGGGCCGAGTGACCAAGCGTGTGTGTGTGTGTGTGTGTGTGTGTGTGTGTGTGTGTGTGTGTGTGTCTGTATGAGTGTGAGTGTGTGTGTGGCTGCAGCAGTTATGCACGCGGAAGCGTATAATTTGCAAACAGAACGAGCGGCAATCGTTCGATCGGAATCGATATTTCACATGCCACCTCTAATAACGCCTGCTCGCTCGACAAGTGCGTGTGTGCGTGTGTGTGTGTGCGTGAGTGTGTGTGGCGCCAGGAGCGCGCTCTCGTGGCGCCACTACCGAGACTGTACAAGTAGTCATACACACTGTTACGATTCGGGGGTGAGTCTTCACACTACCTCCCGCGATGTTCTAGATAGCGGAAAAATGCTAGAGTGTGACAGTGTTTTGAAACTGTCTCTTACTCAGATCGTTTCCATCGCTCTCTGCTGCACACCGCTGACCTTTGGCCACCGGCTCAGATGACGAAGCACCCGATTAGGTGCCCAGAAAAGGGAAGGGGGGGGGGACCGCCGCGCCTGATCTTGAAAAGCGAAATGAGAGACCATTATTGGAAATAAAAATGACTGTCGTTTCGAGGCGGTTCTCTTTCGATCCGACCTACTTGGACGGCGGAGGATCGGCACCGATCGGCTCGCAGGTGCACGCGACGTCAGTGTCCCGGGGCGACGCGGACTTGGCCCAGTGGTTTTCGAGTGCGTGTACCTTGTCGTCCCGGTGCATTATGGGCTCGCCGCGGGTCTGTCCACCTCACTTACCTCTCTCTCCCCCTCTCCCTCCCCTTCTCTCTCTCTCTCTCTCTCTCTCTCTCTCTCTCTCTCTCTCTCTCTCTCTCTCTCTCTGTCTCTGCCCATATATACCGCTCTGAGATGGACAAGGGCAGCAGGACACCGTAGCCGGGAAGGAATTGCAGTGTTTTTCGGACCCGTCCGTAATGCCATAGCCGCCGGGGTGGCGCATTTGGATTTGTTATTACGGCAACCTGGGCAGCGTGGTACTCCCGGCCGATGCCGGTGTTTACCTCCGTCTGGGGTACGTATGGCCCTGGGAAAGAAAAATGCAAAATTGGAACACCGCGCCGTACAACGTCAACGATGATCTCCAGCATAATACCGGGCTGATATCTTTGTCGCTCGACTCTGCAAAATCATTTTCCATTGTGTGTGCGAAAGAGAAAGACTCTCTCTGTTTTCTTGCATCCCCCCCTTCGGCGGAGCCCTGGCGGGAGCCGGCGCGCTAATTTAGACATAACTGTGAGAACCGCAGCGTCACGGCGCGAGATTTGAGCCGCGGCTCTGCGATCTGTCTTCGTCGATTTCAATACGGACGACAGCCGGGCAGCCGTAGGCAGCCGGGGCCGCGGCTGGGGTGGAATGGAACCGAGGTGCGCATGCGCGAGCGTCTATTCAAGGCGGAACACCGAACACGGAGTCACCTAACCTAACTGTTACGCAGCCTCTGGTTATTGCCAACCTCTGGAAATGATCTCGATCGTCTTGCCGGAGTGTTTGTTGTTGTTGGCACCCCTGCGCACATAGTCATACCCCTCCCCCCGCCAAATTCAAACCCCCGCCCCTTTTCCCGCCCACGACTCGCTCGCGGACACGTGACTTCCGCTCGCGCTGCCGTAGTCAGACCGCGCCGGCCCATGCGAATGTGAGAAGCCATTAATAACGGTGAGTTTCGGTGGAGGGCCCAGGAGGAGTGTTGCCAGCCCTGCTCTTTGATTAATTTCCACACGCATACTATTCCGAGATTAGCTGATTTAATTGTGCGCAGCGGGCTGTCAGAGATACCATACCGTCCATCACCGGATGCCGGTCCCAGGACTCACACGCGCACCGCTTTCCTGCAACTCACCACTTCATTTGCAAGAAATGACGGCCAGACACGGCGCGTGGCACCGCGGGGGGAGAACTGTGCTGCCACCCGCTATCAGCATTTCGCGGCGGGAAACTAAAAATCTATTTCGAAACAATGGAAATTGTCAAATTTGCTTGATCTAGGAACAAGTTTTGACCTTCGACACGATATATTTCACGGAAAACAACAAAAAAATTACTGCAAAATTTGGAATTTTTGAGAATTTAGTCTTTTCTTCGCAAGTTGTCGGCAGGATGTTTTTTTACGGGGAGTTGTTACAGCGGAGGTTCGCAGGTGCAGGTTCCCCGTGCGATAGCTCGCGGGCTGCCGCGGTGAGCACAGTCTATATCGCAAGAAGAAATTGGACCGAGATTCCAATGCACACAACAGGGAGCGGCAAGAGGGTGGGTTCAGAGCACCGTATATCTGGGCGGCGCGCTCAGAGCACCGTACCTGGGGGTGTGGGGCAGTAATGGTGACCGCATGACTCGGCGGGGAGCCGCGTTGACGGCGCACCGCAGTGGCTGGCAGTGGCCCACACGGGTGTGGATAGCTGTGCTGAGATTCACAAATTCCGGTCCCCCGCAGAAGACGTATGGACCGGGCCGTGCGTGCTGCTGCCACTGCTGCTGCCACTGCTGCTGCCACTGCAGCTGCCACTGCTACTGCTACTGCCGCGGTTGTCTTGACGACACCGGTGACTTCGGCGGAGAATCTCACAGCAGTGACAGAGCCCTGGGAAAAAAAAAATCCTAAAGGACAAACCTCTTTATCACACCAAAAACCGTAACACCCTATCAGCGTATACTCAAAAATGACCGAGGATCGCTTTCGGAAAATATTGTTCCATTTGTGTCGCAGAAACCAGCGGCCATTGTCGGGATCCAGAGTGGGAGATGAGAGCATTGCAGCCTCCGGCCGCACGTACAGTTTCTCGGTCGGTTCCTTCGGTTCCTGGTCTCCTCGCCGGTTCCTGGGCGCACCGCGATATCTCATAATAGCTCGCCGTTTGCCGGCTTTTCGCTGCGGAACGGCTCTGCGGATGCCGATCCATCATATTTTATAGGAAACACTAAAAGAGTATCGGGCTGGCACGCGCGCTGAGCGTTCGGCACGGACCGGGGGGGGGGGGGGGGGGGGGGGCGTACTTCTAGGATTAGATCGACGCGCGAATCGAGGCTTATCTCGACAATACTGCGCTCGCTGCCCCACTGCCTTCTTCTTCTTCTTCCGGTCGCCGCGCCGGGGCGTGTGGACGTCAGGACACGACTGTTTGCTGCAGGGTGAGAAGGAGGGGCGGAGGGCGGGGCAAGGTATAGCTGTACGACGAGAATGGGACGAAACATAACTTCCTCATTTCCGCTCACGAAAGGTCAGGTGACCCCTTGTTTGAAATCCTGGAGCCAAGCGGAGTCTGCTCAGATCGCGAATCTCGCAGAAATGTATTTTCCTTAAAAAAAAAAAAAAAAAAAAACATTTTCAAGTCCTGGTTTGGTATAAAAAACAAAAACAAAAAAGACACACACACACACACACACATGCTAAGCATGAGGCGTAGAGTTATCGTTTGAATCGAGATGAAGAAGAGCGCAGGAGGTTACGGGAGCCTCAACAGAAGGCGGTGGAAAGAGAGAGGGAGGAAAGATGGGTTCGGACGCAACGCCTTATCGTTTGCACACACAACTGCGGAAAAAGACGGAGAATGGCACGGCGGCGGCCCAGCCACGGGGGCGGCCTATTTACTTTTATGTTGCGGAAGTTATTGACACAGACGCCTTCGGCTTCATATCAAACGCTGCGACGCGTAGCGATGCGGGTGGCGCCCACCACCGCCCCGGTTTTGGCTGTGACTCCCCCCCCCTCTCTTCCCCCCCCTCTCTCTCTCTCTCTCGCTCGCTCGTTTCCAGTGCAAAGATTGGCTTTCCGCTTTCCTTGTTATTTTTCCCTCTCTGCGCTTGCTCCGGTTGGCAGCCATGCAGATGCAGCCAAATCCGGGACCGCCGAGCCCGGCGCTCGCTCATGTGTGGTCACACGCGTGCGTGCGCGTGTGTGCGTGTGCGCGTGTGCGTGTGCGTGTGCGTGTGCGGGGGAGCGAGCGAGCAGCAACTCTTTTCACGGCCGTGTCACCCCCTCCGGCCGTCCGGGCCGGGGGATGGCCGCGGAGTGCAAGGCTGTGGACTCCAGGACTCCGGGCGGAGGTGCAGGTTCAGGTCCCCTTTGCTTTACTGCCACTGCCACCGCCACGCGAGGGCGGGGAGCTCTGAAAGCTTTCAAAACCACTTTGACTTTGGTCCCTCTGCTCCTGGTCAGCGCAAATGCCGCCGAGTTTCGCGGCGACCCAGGGGGTCGTAAAAATGGACTCTTTTATTGGCAAGCTTTGTGGATCTAGGCTTGCCTGACGAAGTGTATGTTGCACTGCTCCGAGAGTCCTAAGAACAGTAAGAAATATGGTGTAGGGCAAGTGCGCAGGTAAAAATTTAATCACGCTGGGGAAAGAATCACATGCAGGTAAATTAAACAAATAAATGATGACACGACACCCTTCTTGTTAGGTTGTTGTTGTTCTTTTTCTAAACAAAAACATACTGTTTGCTACTGCCTTTCCATGCTAGGGATTTTTTGAATTTAAAATATACTGTGACATCTGTGAAATCCATCGTGATTTCATCACAGGACTATTGCATTTTGAATGTTGGTTATAACTTGGAATTTTCTGACGCACTTTTTCTTTTTTCATCTGCGGGATCTGCGCACATCTGGACGCGCAGGTGGCAGCTGACCAGAGAAGAGCGCAGCTGAGAACGCTCCATTGCCATCCCAGGCGTCCGAATGTGTGGGCCGCTCTCTGTCATTACACGGCCTGCCAGCGCTGCTCTGATTAAACGAGTCCCATTTGTGAATGGGTACAAATAACCGGGCAATCAATCCGTGTGTGGATACTGCATGGGGCTCTCTGAGAGGAAGGAGGAAGTGTGGAGTGGGAAGAGAGGAGAAGTGGACTGAGGAGTGACCACACAGACCCACCTGTTTGACACCGCTGCGGGACAGATCTATCATCCGACAGGCGCCAAACGAGACTTCGGCTCGAATCGGTGAAACACTGTGTTTATCACTGACCACCTCCCCCCCTCTCTCTCTCTCTCTCTCTCTCTCTCTCTGTCCCGCGCGTGGGAAAGGCAGCGCATTGACACCGACAGCCCGGAATGATCGGCCGCAGATCAATAATTATTATGAAACCAGTTTCGGTTGAGGTGAGGTTATGGAGGGACGGGCAGTGAGCGCGGCAGTGTGGATATAATGCCATTTAGATGGCTTGCGACGCCGCGGCTGTTCAGGTGGGACTGCTAAATGGCGGTTATCACGCGAGATTCATAAGTCAGTGCGTGTGGCTCCGGCGGGGCTCCGAGCCAGCTCCGGCCGCCTGCCCGGCCTGCGTAGCGGAAAGGCAATGCCGGGGGAGAAATGGATAGTCGGACATCGGTAATTTTGTCGTCATGTCACCCTTTCCAGGAAACGCGTGCAAGTGATGTATGGTTTTTGTGGTCGAAAAGAAAAAAACAACAACACAATCTCAGGTATATACACATATAAATATATAAATCTATGAAGTCAGGTGCGGATATCTGGTCGGTAACGTGTCTATGATATTTTCGCACACCGAAAAAATAAATAAAATTGACACACTGCAAGTTTATTTCGCTGGGCGCACGGCTCTGCGTGCGGTAGTGGCACCTTGTTGAGCCCTGTCGGTCGCAGCCGGTCATTCCCGGCGCGCATCAGGTGCGGGTACGACTGCGGTCTGCCGGTGAGGATGTGTGAACTGGAATGCGCCCTCCCCCCCTCTCCCGAGCCCCTCCGCAGGGCGGCGCGCGCAGACATCGAAATAATCGTGAAAAATGGCTTTCGGATTGAAATTCGATACCTCGACGACGTGGAGACAACGCACGCAGAGACAAGCTGGCGTCGATGGGTGTGTATCGGGCGGGGAGCGGACCCGGAGGGGGAGGACGACTCGAAACATTTTTCGGGCCAAAGAGTGTGCAAAACTTGCGGCGCTATTCATAGTCTGAGTCTCTAAATAAGAACGTACTCTGCATTTGTTTTACCATTTCTTTTTCTCCTTCATTACGAACATATCGAAACAGAGTCGATGATAGCAGTGCCATTCCTCGTCTAGCTGGGCCGCAATCCTCAACACAATCCGATCCGTGGCGGAGAGATGGCTGGTGGGCGGACGGTGATTGCATTCGCCCAGTGATATCGACCCCCAAATGCAATTTATCGGTGAGGGGTGTTGGTTCCGTGTCTGGACGGTGGGAGAAGAAGCGTCCCGTCACCGCCCATGTGTACCTACTCGAGCGTGGCCGGCGGCCTGCGCTGGGGGATGGACAGTGGGTGGTGGCCTTTTGTCTAAATGTGTTGACACGGAAGGCTTGCCGCAGGCGAGAACGACACTCGCCGCCCGCGAATGCAGCGGCCGAGCGCTGTCTTAAAAATGTTTTTCACGCGATACATAACATCACCGTGGTCATCACATGTGTTCACTGTCATGACTCTCTGACTTTGGAGGCACAGTGAAAATGGAAGGGTAGTGATTGTCGCCCATGAATCTTGACGGGGACGTTTTGAAAACTTGCCATTTCGTTCAAAATCCGAGACCTCAGATAGAGCCAGGATTCCAACATAGGGTCACATCAGTCATATGGCCTTTTCCTGATATAAGGAGTGTGGAAATGAGTGGTAGACCTCGTTTGTGACCGTCTCAAATGAGTACTCTGTCGAAGACCGAAACGGAAGTAAGAAGTCGTGACGAAGAATCCAGGAGGAGGAATGAGAAATGGCGTGAATTTTTTAAGGGCGGTGGGGCTCGGAATACTCGATTTCTCATACTTCCCCTGCATTCTTCTTCTTCGTTGCGACTTCTCACTTCCGTTCTGAGCTTCTCCGGATTCCTACTGCTTTACGTTGGTGGCATTGCCCAGCCGTCGTGGTGGCATTCAGGTGCAAACGCACGGATCAGGCGGTTCAACTGGGAGACAAGTGACGCGGGGAACAGGTCAGGTGAGGAGGGCGCTGCAGTCCCCGAGGCCCAGCCCGGGCCGTAACTCGATCTGCGGGCGCGCGCAGCGAAGCCAGCGAAGGGTTGGTCGGTGGCCGTCGAGGCCTGCGGGGTCCGGCCAGGGCGAGCAGACGGGAGTCAGTCCGACGGAAAGCTGAGACAGCAGACCAGACCATTCCCAACAAAAGAAACGTCACGACGACTGGCGTAACGGTGTCCGCCTCGCCACTCCTCGCATCGAGACATCGAGATCTCGATGCGGCATATCCCGAGACACCCGCGCGCGCCCCCGGGAACTCGATATCTCGAGCGCATTTGTGCTGCTGACTGGGTATCGGGCGGCAAACGGGGTGGAAAGGGTTATTGTGGGGTCCGGTAATCACTCGCAACGCGGAATAAATTTAATGTAAAAATGATTTTTGGGAAAAGAACAGAAGGCGACAAGTGGCCTGCAATCGAGAGCACTGCCATCTCCGCCATTGACGATTCTTCAGCAGGCATTGTCAGTCAGCTGAGGCACGATACACTCGCCCCGCCACACTTCCTCACTCCCCCCCCCCCCTCCCCGCCTCTCCCAGCACACACACAGCACGTGCGAACGCGTGCCAAACATTCATTTCACTCTTTTATGCCGATCCTCGAAAATCCGCAGCAAAGCCACGCGTGTGAGAGTCGGGGCACAAAAAGCTGTCTCACCCTCGGAGACAGTGATAGAAAGAGAGGGAGAGAGAGAGAGAGAGAGAGAGAGAGAGAGAGAGAGAGAGAGAGAGAGAGAGAGAGAGAGAGAGAGAGAGAGAGAGACACTTGGCACTCGACTTGGCAGCTCTCACACACATACATACACGCCAGCGTGATACAGCAAAAGCATCAAATCGCACCTAAAAAAAAAAGTAGGGTGAGAGGGACTGAGAAAACAATCTATTTCCATCACAGAAGAAAGCGAAGACGGAGGCGCACTGCGTGTACTGCGCTGATATGCTTATTCACCCTCACGGAACTCTTGCGATTTGCAGATGGCAGCAGGTGAAAACTACGAGGCTCGGCAGCAAGCGGCCTAATGGGACGACATCGTCGCGGCCCGTCACATTCCTGTGAAATTGACGAGTTCCAAACGACGGCCTTCTCCTACAAAGTCGCGCGACCATCCTTTCTTTTCCCACGATATAGCAGCCGAATCGGAGAGGGCCTTCTCGAAACCAACGTAAGTGGCCGTCTGTGGCGCGGCCAGTCCGAGAAGGCGCCGCCCAACGGCGTTTCCGGACTAAGGGGCGGCGCTTTCAGATAGGAGGTCCCGGGCAGAGAGGCAGACGATTCAAATGACAGCCCTGCGGGAGAGATTCGCCCAATTACGAATGTAATGCAGGGGTGTGTCAATGCGTGAGATTGAAAGCGGTGCCTTGACCTCGGAGGTGAAGCGCGAGGCGGGGCATGTGAGGTATGAGGTATGGCGGGAAACACTCCTCGATTCAAACTCCTTGCGAACACACGCCCTCTGAGGCCCCCGGGTCACTGCTGGCCGCTGGCGGTGAGGGGCGGCCGCTGGGATTGATAACATAAATATTAAGAAATATGAATGCCAGGCGATGCCCTCTCCTCCCTGCGCCCGCCGCGTATTTTCATTTCGATCCAACCCCTGGAGCTGTTTTTTCTTGTACTTCTATTTGCATTCGCACGGCTGGCTCGACGCGCACAGATTCTTGTGTTTGTTCACGTTCACGTTCACATTCACGTTCAGGAGGCCGTGGTGCCGCGACTGTTGCCTTGTTTGTGGTCGTCACTCACTGCGACAGTCACAATTTTCCGCGTTGACCACCATGGCTAGGCAGGGTGACGGAAATGTGAATGTGAATGTCGAGATTCCGGGCTGGAACTGATTCGAGGGCGCCGCGTAATGGATGGTGGAGCCTAGAGCCCGGGGGCGCACTGCCACGCTAGGCCGGGCGGGAGGGGTTGGCACGCGCGTATTCAAATGAGACAAACAAACGTTTTCCTCTCTGCCCCGCGGAAAGGAAGGAGGGAGGAAACGGACAGGAGAAAAAAAGAAAGAAAAAAAAGAGAGAGGGAGAGTTAGTTCGATCATGTTCTCGACCCCGCAGGTTTGTGACAATTTGCTGGCCCGTGTCGGATAAGGAGCCTACAAGGATTCCTCCAGAGACCCTCCAGAAGAAAGAAAGGTCAGCAGTTCTGCTGGCAATAGGTCACGCAGTCGTACGCCCGCCTTCGCGAACCCATCGCCCCACTCTCTCTCTCTCTCTCTCTCTCTCTCTCTCTCTCTCTCTCTCTCTCTCTCTCTCTCTCTCTCTCTCTCTCTCTTTCTCTCCATCCCCCTTGCTGCCCCCACCCCCACCCCTTTTCTCTCTCTCACACACACACTCACACGCGCGCGCAAACGCCCTCCAGCCGAAAACAACTAATCCCCGAGTCTTGGACCCTTACAATCCCCCTTGCTTATTAGTAATGGTCAATAGCATATCCGAGAAGCAGCGGCAGCGGACACCCACACTGCAACGTAAGACCGGAACACCCCAAAGACCCATTACACCCACCGCCTCTGTCTCGTGTGGGCTCAAGTCGCGTTTCCCTCCCATATTGAAATGGCCCTGCCCGCGTCTTCTTCGGCATATTTACCTCTTTACTGTCTCTCTCTCTCTCTCATTCTCTATCTATCTATCTCTCTCTCTCTCTCTCTCTCTCTCTCTCTCTCTCTCTCATCTATCTATCTATCTATCTATCTATCTCTCTCTCTCTCATTCTCTATCTATCTATCTATCTATCTCTCTCTCTCTCTCATTCTCTATCTCTCTCTCTCTCTCATTCTCTATCTATCTCTCTCTCTCTCTCTCATTCTCTATCTCTCTCTCTCTCTCTCTCTATCTATCTATCTATCTATCTATCTATCTATCTATCTATCTATCTATCTATCTATCTATCTATCTATCTATCTATCTATCTATCTATCTATCATTGACGCGGAAGCAGTCCAGTTCTTTATCTATCCACGTTCTGGGAATGGTCGCAGGTGCCTGTAAATTACAGAGCGGCCGTCGCCCAACCCCATCGCCGGCCGCCGGCTTATCTTAGCTAAACACAGCTTGTGAATGCCTGGTCCGCCGCACTCATAAATACGCGAAAAGGAAGGGCCTCTAATGCGAAGCAGCGCAGCGCCGTGTTTGCACCGGCGATCGATCATGGGTAGATTTGGAGCTCGCGGACTTCGCTGCTGCCGCCGCCACCGCCACCACTGTCCCTCTGATGAATTGCCTGTTCGAGTTTGATCCCCTTGAAAGGAGAGAAGAACAAAAGTTTTACGAAATGAGCATCGCTTGGTGGCGCACCGCGGCGGAGTGTTTGCGTTTCTGGAAAGTGATTAGGTACGAAAAGCCGGCGCGATGTGGCGCGGCACACCTTGTTCATCCCCCTTCATCTCAGAAAGTTCCGAATGAGTTTGTAAGATGTGACTTTGTGGGGGCGGTGCGCGGTGCGGGGGTGTGGGATTAGCGCAGTGGTGGTCCGCTGCAGAGGGCGAGTGGTATTGGTGCGCCTGGCACCGCGGCTGGCAAATCACGGGCAGCTCTCCACTTCCGGCGGGAACTTTCTGCATGGACTGCCGTCAGAAAGACGCCACATCTCCCTCTCTCCCTCTCCCACTCACCGGACCGGGGGGCCCTGTGCTGGTGGTGGGAGTGAGACGGACAGCGAGTTTCCGGAGGCGACCGCACCGCCGATCCATCAAGTGGAGACATGCCCTATCACACTGCCTCCGCGGCCGCGCTGAGCCATTGAGCCGAGCCTGGCGGCCCACGGCGGCCCTCGGCTGGTCTGGGCGCCCTAGGCTCTCACCAAGTATTGGCAGACTCGGCCGAAACACATCTCTCCAGCCCCTGAATGAAACTACGTGGCGCCATTGTGTGCCCAGAAATTCAATCTCCATCGAGAGGACGTGGAGTGTCAGTAACCACAACAACCCTCTCTCTCCCTCCCTCTCTCTCTCTCTCTGTGCGGCGTCGCGAGGTCACCAAGGAAACCAATTAAAAGTGATATATACTTTGTGATACGTCCCAGCTCGAATAAAACTTTAGAATTAAGGTGTGAAAAACCATCTTTTTGGCAAGTTTTCTTGGTCCGGTAAAATTCAACACCTCGAGCCTGAGCTGAATGTCTGCTCTACAAACTCCAAATTCCTCCCTCGGACTGGGGCGTCCCTTCGGACAGTGTGAGGGGCTGGCCGTCGGCTGGCCGTTGGCTGGCCGTCGGCTGACCGTCGGCTGACCGTCGGCTGGCCGTCGGCTGGCCCTTGGCTGGCCGTCGGCTGGCCGTTGGCTGGCCGTCGGCTGACCGTCGGCTGGCCGTTGGCTGGCCCGGTTGGTCATCGCCCCGTAGGCCCCGCAGGCATCCTACGGGGGTACAGTGCCTTGCGACGCGACGAGTCTTTGGTTGACTTGAGGAAAGCACCGCACCTCACCTTCGGTCTGGACTTGGTCTCCGTGTCTCCGCCCGGGGCCCGGGGGTCTCCCCTCCCCGGCGGGGACCACATCAAAGCGTGACATCAGAGAAGGTCCAGAAACATTCCGTCTGGACAGCGCGTGGCCTCCTCTGAGGAGAGCAGAGGAGGGCGCTCGCTGCAGTGTTACCCTGTGCGCCGGCCGGCGGCCAAGTGCCGCGCCCACCCGACGCCACCCTCCTCACGCACTCGAACACATCCTGCAAGAGGATGCGCAGAGGGCCGCATTAAGGAGACGTCCCGTTAGTTTGTACGTTCGCCTCCGTGACCGGCGTTATGGGCTGCTGCAGGTCAGCAAAGCAAGCCACATCCTAAGTTAGGAGGGCTCTTGGCAACAGCTGCGGTCTCCCGGCAGGACCCGGCCCAGGACCCGGGTCTTCGACCGGCCCTTATAATATCGCCGCGCCAGCCTATTAGGCCAACACTAATGGAACGTATCAATGTCTTACGTGTGTGTATCGGCAGGACACCATGTGTTGTTTCGGGCCAACCCTTTGGCATTATCATATCGTAGGTAGCGAACACGACCGCATTTGAGGCACGCCGTGGTCCCTGCGCCCCATTTTGCGGCCGGCTATCGCACGCAGGCCACACAGCGCCACCGTCAAAATTAAGCTGAAATTCTCATAGCTGGGAGGGTGGTGGTATCGTTGGCGCATCCTCCGATAACGTTGTCCGAGAACGCGCAACGAAACATGCTAAGTTGTAGAGGTTCGCGGATTTCGGGGATCTTTTGAACGCTTAGAGAAACCGATAATTAAGGTAGCATTAAAGAATATTTCCTCGAATCAAGTCAATCTTGGGAATGGCCATGGGTCGAAGCATTATATTCTTGGATGCTTTTAGAATACGATTTTACCGGCTTGAAGCAAGAATTCGTTTCTCAGTGTGTAGTTTTCGCAAGTGTAGTTCCATCGCAATCTGACAACCGCACGTACTGATTCTGTACATAAAACCGGCTACAGTTTAATTTTAGTTCCCTGGATATCCTGCCGGAGCGCCGCTGTCGCGGGTGTGCGCACGCGCGCGCGCGGGGAGACGGCTGCGCGAAACAGAAGCACCTTGGCCCGGGTCGTTGCTGAAGCCCAATCACCTAATCTAATATTCCATTCGAGACCATCTCATTACTCTTACACAACAAGTCACTACAGAGGCCCACCCGAGCTGGGCGCGGCCTGGCGCGGCCTGGCGCCAACCCCCTCCACACTGTTACCACCCTAATGCTGATAGCTTTCCTGAATAAAGGCGACGTTGTCATGATCCCAGCCCAGGGTACTGGCCGGAAACGCGGCGACAAAATAACGCAGGAATCCCCCCCCCCTTACACACACGCATTTCTTTTTTACACACACATTATTATTGTGTTCAAATGCGGTTTAAAATTTTTCCGAAGAGCCGTCCGTCGCGGATTTCGCGAACAGTCTTGCCAACAAAAATCACAGCAAGTGTGGAGAGTGGTTGCTGTGGTCGTGAGACGAGACTGACTCTACTCCCTGGCGATCCGGTGACATATGGAGTCATGAGAAATATTCTCCTCTAATGAGCGAGCCCGTGACGCAAGAGGGAACCTCCAGGGGGGTAATTAATTTGCAGTGACAGTGTTGCCATCGCGCGCTCCAGGTAAGGGGTAGTCGGTACCAACATTCGCAATTAAAGCGGCGAAGAGTTCGCGGGGAAGTCCCTCAGAACTGTCGGTAATCCGAGGCTTGTCCGGCGAGCGGCCGCAGTGTTGCCACCCCAGGCTAGCGGGGGCCGGGCCGGGGGGCTCCCGTGACGGCATTCCTTTGAAAGGCAAGCAGGGTGGCCAACCCCTCGATGGCTGCGCAGGGCTGCCACCGCATCGTGTCACAGGTCGTTTTCATGACACGTCCGCAGTGGAAATGGAAAGGCAGACACGCCAGACTGTAATTCCATTATACCCGTGCCAAGACGGGCCCGGCATTTCGAGGCTTTCACAAAACGACGGCTCCTGGTGGCGCGGCGCTCCGGGCGCCCCTCCCGCCGGCGGCGGCCTCAGGGGGCGACTCTTTGCCGGCTCAGATTCCAGATTTTTCTCCCTGTTACCTTTCCGCAGAAAATAGAGTTTTTAAGTGAATTTTCTTCATACTTCAAGCGGATATCGAAAATGAATTATAACCTGGCGAGTACATACAGATGGCTTCAACATCTCGGAATGTGTGACCCAGTTAGGTCGGCCCAATTATATTCCTCCTCAGCTCTGCGGGAGGGCTTTGTCGTCACCACATGGCGCCCATCCACGGGAGGGACACACGAGAGTCGATATCTGAAACAGATTTAGAAGAATAATAGGGACGGACGACTGGATCCTCGATTGGAGACACAGACGGATACCGGGTACGGTTGTTAACGAGGAGACCCAGCGGGCCCAGTACGTGACGGGCATGTTTCGGGGCGTGACGCGGGAGGGCGTCTGCCAACGGCAGTCCAACCCGTCTCCATTTCCTACCGCGTCTTTTTACGCGCTCCGTTCTGTGTTTCGTTCCGTTGGCACCGTGTTCGCTGACCACGGCAAACTCCCTGCCATACAGCCCGTCTGTTTTTCTGCCTGCACGCCTTGCATTGGCCCACCGGTCCCAAGTTAACAAGGCTCCGACTCGTCGAAATTCAATATAAAAGTGTGTCCGCTGTCGGCGCCGACTAGGCCGCCTGGCTGCTGGCGGCGAGACTGATCGCGGACCGTCTCTCTCTCTCTCTCTCTCTCTCTCTCTCTCTCTCTCTCTCTCTCTCTCTCTCTCTCTCTCTCTCTCTCTCTCTCTTCTCTCTCTCTCGCACCCGCGCCTCGCCAGTGCGGCGGTGCGACAGAGACAGCAAGACGGCGGCCACTTTCAGGTGATGATGCGTTTTGCCACGGCTGGATGTATACCAACCTCACCGGCGGAAATTAATAAAGTCCCGTCATGTGCAACGGCTCGTGAACGATAGGAAAAATGTTCGAGACGAAGGAATCGCATTTGATATGTACCCGTTTGATAGATAGCGAAAAAAAAAAAGAGTCAGCTTTAGGACCGAATCTTTTAGCTGTGATGGCTGTGATGTCCACTTTCCGGAAAGTGAAAGGAATTCGGCTCAATTTTTTTGCTCAAAAATGTTCCATACCTTGAAGTTTTGTTTTATTTTTGAAACTTTTGATATTTTTTTTGAATGAAAAATTCCTGTACATTGCATGGTTTCAACCTTTTAGAAGGGTGGACTTAATGTATATGACCGCTTAATACTTTTAAAAAAGTTTCAACGCAGATTCAAACCGCGTCACTAACGATTTTAGTTGCGGCTACATTGCCATCTATGTCGTGTAGCGGCGGCTGCCAGGGCGGCTGTGCGGGCGGTGCCACCTGATTCCATATTCAAAGGGGCTGCCGCCGGTGTACCCCTCACCCCCTCCCCCTCCCCCACCCCCAACCCCTCCGCACCACCGTCTCAATCAGGTGAGGTGCCCCGCTCAGACTATGGTAGTCGTCGTCTGCTGGGGATATATTCATTTGCAGTAAACAACAGTTTCACAAAGCGAGGCGCTTGGAGACAACGTTATAGCCCCGCTGCGCCCAATAACTAAAGCTGCTGCTCTTGTTGTTGCTGCTGCTGACGCTACGGGACCGTGTGTATGTGTGTGCGTGTGTGTGTGGTTATTTGCAGGGCAGACTCGATCGATGCGGCTTCGTTCGAAAACGCGGCGGCAAAAACATTCGCACAGATTCGGAACCGGTCAAAATAGAAGATTGCAGGACGCCAAAATTACACCAAGCAACCCATAATGATGTGATCTCTTTTTGCGAATTAGTCAGAAAACTAAAAGAAATGTCCTACTTTCCCGACAGGGGCGATCACACGGATCGTCCTGCAATTGTTCTGTCCACTACTTACCCCCCGCGCACGGCCCTCCTCCCCTTCCCCCTCCGTCCTCCCCCGTCCGCTCACCTTCAACCCCTCGCCTCTGCACCCCTAGACAACCCCCCCTCCCCCTCCCACCCCAGTCGCAGACGTCTGCTTGTCATCTTACGTCAACGTACGCATGTTGGGCCATTTCGCCGGCGGCGTGCCTTGGGAGAGTGCGGGGGCGGAGGTGGGGGAGGGGGGAAAGGGGGGGGGGGGTGAGAGAGAGAGGGAACGGGTGCGCGGAGCGGCAGCTATACCCGTGTAGCTTCAAATGTTATTGTTCTGATGTGACTCCCAGGGGCGGGCGTTACACCCTTTGATCACGTCAAGGTCCCATTCACAGCGCGCGGCATGTGCGTGCGCGGTCTCTCTCGCACTCCAACGCGACGGGGGGGGGGGGGGGGGCAGTGAGAGGGAGAGAGAGAGACGGAGGGATGTTAATGGTTATCAACATGGTATCCAAACCGGGGCACTCCTCACCTCGTTATATAGGAAACTCCGTCCGACGCGTCTCCAATTCTGACCCTTTCAATTACCAGCTGGAAGGAAAATTTAATCAAGGAAATTGTCCGAAAAAAAAGGAAAAAAATATGACAACGGTTTATCCCTCATTCTGTTTGGTTGCCATCGGAAAATTGTGCTGTGCTAAAACGGTTCAATTATTTTCGAATTGTTTGAGCGGGAGTGGGGTGCAGGATGGGAGGGGGAGGGGGGGGGGGGGAGGAGTCGCGGGAGGCAGTGTAACGTGTTCGATCCGAGCTCAGGCCGGGAAGTCCCGGATTAGCACGCGAAATGTCGTCTGAGTTTGACAGTCAATTTGTGCGCCCAAATCACTGCGGGAGCGAGAGAGACAGGACGCCTAGATTGGGGCGCCGCCGTGAGCCGATGGGCCTATTGCCTTCTCTCTCCCTCTCATTTCCACCTCGGCCCTCCTCCTACCCCCGGGCGGTGCCAAGGAGCAGCCGCCACCTCCGCTGTTGATCGCCGCCTAAACGAGATGACACGGGAACTGCAATCAGCAGCGGCCCGGCGACACATTATTGCAGTTCAGCAGCGGCACGGTGACGCAGTATTGCAGTTCGACTGACTCCCTCATCCCCTACGCGTGTTACCCTTTTTTCCCCCTCAAACCTCTTCCCCTCGCGCACATGGTGGTCTACCATAAAGATGACATCTCAATCTGCCCGCATACACAAAAGCGCCGAACGTCTGTCCTCGACGCAAAACGAGAAACAGATAGCGTATAAATCCTCTCCCTCCCCGCGCGGAACCGTTCATTCTCTTTAGGGGCTGCGTTCGTAACGTCCGCTCGCGCCCCCGACCCCCCGCGGAGCGACAAACCCCAGCCCGAGAGGCTCCCTCGCATAAGCCGGCACTGAGAGCGGCAGAGTCGTAAGGTTTTCTAAGACGTTGGTTTGAAGACTGGAGGTGTCTGACTTGGACTCGACTAGGATTTCAGAAAATGGGGTTCCGTGACGTTATCTGAACGCAGGAAATGGGTAGAGTATGAGTTTGGGGTATGGCCAGTGTGGTCCCAAACATCGAGTGGAAAGCCAAAGATTACCAATAGCAGCTATCAAAACAAAAGCGATTACTCATGCACTTCCCCTGCATTCTTCTTCTTCGTTACGACTTCTCACTTCCGTTCTGAGCTTCCCCGGAGTACTCTATTCCGCTGCGCCGGTTCAAACTGATCTCGGTGCGTGGACTCCGAAAACGGGGTCACATGATCGATTCGAGCGTGGGCCCAACAGTAATCAGCCCGACTATAACACTGTCTGCGGAGTTTGTGTGCCTTACCGTGTCGAGCCGGGGCCTGGCCGGGGTCTGCATGATCCCGACTTAACTACTCGACTCGCGCTGGCTGCTCAGCCTGGCCTCAGCACCGCCTCAGCACCGCCTCAGCGCGGCCGCGCGTGGAGATGGACCAGATAAGACCGTCTCATTAACATCCGTATTTTGCCAGCCGTCGCCAAGACCGCTCCCCCCCCCCTCCCCCTTCGCCGAACGGGAGTCAAGTTTTATCAATTAACTAACGTTGCCGGGCTCCGTCACAACAGAACAGCTTTCGGAGTGAAACACCGCACAGACCTCGACGAGGTCGGGCCGGCGCGTGCATTGTGTAGAAAAAAAAAGTAATAGGGGGAGACCACAAAAATATTAGACTGTATCGAAAGATATGCATGCGTGGCGTAAAATGACATGTGCTCTGGGATTTCATACACGAGGCTAATCCACACAAAGGCAGATGCCAGCGCCATTTATATACGTACATTTTTTCCCCCTCCCCTCTTTCGCTTTGTTCAGCTGTCAATATTCTCCTATCTTTCGCAACCCCTTCGCCACACCCCGACTAGTCGCGCCACACTGGCGGGTCGCGTCCGCTGACTATCTCTGTCTCCGTCGCACCCGTCGCGGGGCTGCGGGAGATGGACAGAAACAGAGGACGGGCCGCAGTCGTCAATCTGCACTTTGCTTCGCGGTTTGACTGGCTTCGTGGGAATGGCGATTTATCGGCGGCTGCGATAGCACTGGACATGCCATTGTCCGCAGAGGCCACAGATTGGACGGCGCTTCAAATAAATTGCGGAAATAATGAACTCACTGAACCAATAATAACTGAATGCGAAAGACACCATGTCCGTATTTCAAATACGTCGTGTCACCGGTCCCCCAGGGCGAACAAAAAGGCATAGCCTCCATGAAAAAACGTGCAAGTTAATTTTGATTCTGAACGCACACATTTTCATAAGTGCCCTCTCGAAGCCCCAAAACTCTCAAAGCAGCCTGTGACACGCAGTTTGCTCCAGGAGCTGTGGGGCAAATGCAGGTTAGGTTGGCACGCCTTCGGGCTGCCCCCGCACGCTGCACTTGTACACTGACGCCTTGTCGGCCCGTCACAGGCACTCATGGCTGCCAACCTGCGAGCACCCACGCGCGCTGTCAGGTAACGGACGATCATATCCAACTTTGGCGAAGGCGATGGGAAGGAGCAGTTAATCGGAGAGAGATAAACAGAGCTGTGTGTGTGTGTGTGTGTGTGTGTGTGTGTGAGAGAGAGAGAGAGAGAGAGAGAGAGAGAGAGAGAGAGAGAGAGAGAGAGAGAGAGAGAGAGAGAGAGAGAGAGAGAGAGAGAGAGAGAGAGAGAGAGAGAGAGCGCTACGAATTCGAAGATAGGGTTGTGTTTATGTGCCCCCTTTACCCCGTCTTACGTGCGAGCTTATGACGTGGCACTGGCGAGTGCACAACCCTCTCCCTCGCTTTCCCCCTTCATCTGGCTCTCTCCCTCCCCCGCCCTCCTCTGCCTGCCACCTCGCTCCAACTGTCTTTCCCTCCGCGTTCGATGCTCCTCAATTCATATACGGGTGCTCGCTGAAGCAGAAGCGGTCAAAACATGATACTTCCTCTGATGAACCACATGGCAGGATGCAGTATGGCCGTCTCCCTCATTCGTACAAAGTATCACCGATGAGGCCGCACCCTAAAAGGAAGAGCTGCTGGTCAGGATGAGACCGTAAGCGTACACCCAGACGTGGAACTTGGACACGTGATCTACCAATGCACATCGGAAGCCGCACTCAAGTGGATGAGTCGGTCTACAGTATGTCTCTCTTTACTTCACAGTCTCCTCGAGAGCACAGTGCCTTTATGGCACAAGCTTGGGTCCTGATAGTCGAAAGACCACTACCTAGGCCACCACAACCGCCGCAGCCATTGATACCACAACCGCCAACGGAGACATGTCGAAACAGTGTTTAAATTGAACCCCGCAAAGCAGCAGCAGTTGTTGTCTCAAAACCCTCACCACCACACGGAAACCCTCCGCTGCGCCATATCCCACGATCTGGTGTTGGGGCGGCGGGTTGACAGTAATTGATAAACAACTCCTTTGTGCGATTCGAGACTTATAGGCCACCCCTCCACGCGCCATTGACCCGGGCCGGCCGCGGGCGGCGGTGCGCGGCACCTCCGAACAGTTCACCCCCATTTGACACACCGCATCCCCGGCCCCATTTGACACAGCGCAGACAACACGGCGCCGGTCATGAGGTCCGCAGTTAACGCCCAGGTAACGGATGGCGGCTCTCATGCCAGCCAGCCACCTGAGCCTGCAGAGGCGCTCGTGCGCCATTTGACCCTGCGGCGTAATGAGTGCGAGAGAGACGCGCCGCCGGCGGCTGCGGACGTGGCCCGGGCCGTGTTTGGAGCCGCGACCGCCGTAGGGAACACGCCGGCAGTGCCCGGCAGTGCCGGCCCGGCACCGCTGACCCTGCCGGGGCATTATGTCCGACAGAACACCTGTGCTCCACACCCGGCGGCCCCGCGGCATCGTTATGGCCGCCACCGTCTCGGCCGCCAGGCCGCGGGAAAAGTCAGCGCGCGGTTCGTGTCCCGATTACCCCAACAACTTTTCGTTACTGCGGAGGAGGCGCGGCGGAGAACGTCTGACAAGTTCGCCGCCGCCGCCGCCGCCGCGTAAGTGACTCACGTCTGACCAATAGAGGTTTCCAATGAGACGTGGAAACGGAAGTTGAAGAACAAAAACGCTTCCAGACCGGCCACTCTCGAGGGCAGTTATGAGAAACTTGGATGGCGTTTTGTGTGGATTTGGAAGTAAGGCCGCATTTGGCACAGCGCTTGTGCATCAAGATTTCTCATATCTGCTCTCGGGGATTTCCGTTTCTGGAAGAGGTTTTGTTCTTCAGCTTCCGTTTCCAGCCCTCAGTGGAAATCTCCATGGCAGAGCGGAAGCTCAGCCGGCCGGACGCCGAATCCCCACAATTTTCCATACTCCGTCCGCCCCTTCCTTATTGAAACGCAATCCCAAGACGAATATGTCGCGTCGCTCTGAATCGAAAGATGACGTACAAATGTCGTGTCCGGATGCCGAGGGTAACTCGATCGTTGTGGCTGGTCTTGTTTCTGGGGTAAGGCGGGACGCACCGTGGTCGAGGTGGGAGACAACTTGTCTTCCGCAACAGTGGTTTCCTCCCCGTTCCGTTTTCGAGCGGCTTTCGATTAAGTCGATTGGTTTTTGACAGTTGTTGGCACTGCGTTGTGTCACTTTCGATGTCTCGTTCCAGACGACCAGGCGAGTAAGGTATTGGGGCATCGTCTCCCGCCTTTGCACTCTGCTCTCGCTCTCTTTCTTTCTCTGCCCCCTCTTCCGTGCTGGCTCACCTCGCGATAACTCGTGCAACTTTTCACCCTAGCTGTCACTTTTATCGCCTCATAATTGTGCGCCGTGCAGAAGTGGCCATAGCTTTCTTCTCTATCCCATCCTCTATGTCACTTCCTCCACCCTCCACGAGGCCCACAGCACCATCCTCTTACCGACCACTTGTCGTTACATTTTTACACTACGAAAAAAAAAAAACAATGAGGAAGGAATTTGAAGAAATTTATTTGAACATTCACAGAAAAATAATCTACCTCACATTGCAGAAATTTTGAAAGAAACGTAAGAGAGAACCGTACCTATGCTGGGATGTGTTGCAAAGTAGTTACGTGCAGGAATGGATGAAAATACCTGGAGAGGGCTCTGCGGAGAGAGTAATCCGGAGGAGAGAGTAGCTGGAGAGAGTTCCAGGAGGCGTTCGCGCATGCGTACAGAGAGGGCGCGCGGCTAAGGGGTGGTTGTGAACCATCGGCATATGGTGGGGGCGGGGGTGGCACATCGGGGGGGGGGGGGCATCCGGGGTTGGCATCGTCCATCTTTCGCCCCGCCAGACTGTCTGTCATTTGATACCGACACGTAGGCCCGTCCTGTGTGTCGCGTCGTCTGCGGAGCGTTCGACTTGTCCTCCGTCTCGCTCCCACTCCTGACGCACAGTGTCTCTCTCTCTCTCTCTCTCTCTCTCTCTCTCTCTCTCTCTCTCTCTCTCTCTCTCACACACACACACACACACTACACGCAGCCCTAAGAGGTTAGCTCTCGTATTATAGGATACTACTCAGACACCTAGAAGACCTAGAAGCAAAATACGCATAAGGAAAGGTTCGCAACGTTCGTCAGTTCTCCATTCGGTCGGTCTCTCCATCGAGCGCCACCCGGCAGCAGGTGGTGCAGGGCTGGCAGCAATACGATGCGGAGACTCATTGCTCTTAATGCAGTTGCGGCTCGAACCCACACGGCGCTGTGACCTCCCCATCCACCCCCACCATACACACACACACACACACATACACACACACATACACACGCGCCAGGAAGGGGAGATCAATTGACTTTCGCGTGCATTAAGATGTGCCCCGGCTGCTCTGTCTGTCCGTCCGCTGTCTGTGAGGCAGCCGCACACACACACACACACACATCCTTCCATCATAAGCGTGGACAGGTAAACACACACACACACGCACACAGTGCAGAGGGAGGAGGCCAACCCTTGCCTTGTGAAGGGGAGTGTCTCGACTCATACGTCACGGCAGCAGCGTCATCTGGACTGGTTGACAGCGTGCGAGAGAGACAGACAGAGAGGGGTTGTAGAGTGTTTGTGTAGAAATGCAGCGTGTGACGGAGAAAGGCGTTGAAAGGAGGGCGCGCGAGGAAGAGAGAGAGAGAGAGAGAGAGAGAGAGAGAGAGAGAGAGAGAGAGAGAGAGAGAGAGAGAGAGAGAGAGAGAGAGAAAGAAAGGGCGCGGATGGCGTGTGGTTGTCGGGTGGGCGCCTGGAGGGTAGGCCGCTACTGCACAGCCATGTGGCCGGGATGCCTACCTCCCAGGCGTCCGCGGCCCACTTCGAGGCTACTGGACGGCCGAAGACGCCGCAACGTGGAATGTAGAAAAGACGAAACAAAAATCCAATGTATGTATCTTCAAAATGTATTTTTGTATATATATATATATATTTAGAGAGAGAGAGAGAGAGAGAGAGAGAGAGAGAGAGAGAGAGAGAGAGAGAGAGAGACAAGCCGCGGAGTCACGCGCCGTTGACGTGGTGGCTAGCAGCGACATCTCCGATGTCAGACATGGACTCCCCCCTTCCTTCGATAGGGACGATTAATCGAAGGCGCGCCTTGTGCAGTTGGCGGTCCCTCACCCCCCCCCCCCCCCCCTCCCGCCCCTCTTCCCTCCATAACCACGCCTGCTGCAGGGGGCGCGACAGCGTCGCTACGCGTCCTTCTGTGAAAACGAATGATATCTCCCTGCGTTTGTCATCATGGGAAGTCGATTTGGGCGTCTTCCTTGTATATTTTTTTTTTCTTTCTTCACCGCCTCCGTCTCTCCCTTTTTGACGGCAGTGACGGCGGTTCTGTCGCCGCAAAGTCAGTCTGCGCGCGCGTGTGTGTGTGTGTGTGTGTGTGGGGTTGGTGCGCCACCACGCCACCGAGTTTACTTACCTGAAACTCGTTGCGTTCAGCACTTTTACTCCTCACCGAGTTTGTGGTACGGGTTCTTGTTACCACCCTTACCTAGAACCTGGCCCCCTTACCTTACTCGACCCGCCCCTACCCGCATACCTCCATCCCCGACCCCTGCAGACAGAGCCAGACGGATGCCCGAGGACTTCTATAAGGAACCCATCCACATGCTGGACATTGCTCTCATTTCGTCCGCACCCCAACGCCAGGGGCGTCCGCCCGCCCATACGACCTTCCTTCACCCCCTCCCCCCCTCTCTCTCTCTCTCTCTCTCTCTCTCTCTCTCTCTCTCTCTCTCTCTCTCTCTCTCTCTCTCTCTCTCTATCTCTCTCTAGCTGTCTTCATTCTTGAGCAAACACACCACTAAACAATGGAACGACAACCCAGTTTGAGCATGTCGTTAAACGGTTGGTGCCGTCCTTTCCACCCCTTCTCGCTCGCACTCGCAGAAAGCCTGGGAGACGAAAGGTACGGCGCATCCCTGTCGCACTTGATGGCTGTCCACACACACACACACACACACATTGTCTGTGCGGGCCGGCGGCGGGTCCCGGCGCCCCGACATGCGTGGGTTCGACTCCCGCCCGATGTGTCGTGACGTCCATTTAGATGCCATTGGCGGGGACGCGGTGAGGCCGGCCGGACCGGGGGAGATGTTTGTGGCACGGCACCGCCCGGCACCGCCTGCCATAGACCTCGTTAAACGGTTGGCCCGGATTGGAGTAACGACCGGGCCGGAGCGTAACTGGATGGGGTTTCGCGAAGGCAGTAAGGACGTCCCAGCCCGGCCCTGCCGGCCTGGCGTTGGGCCCCCTACGACTTTGTAAGGTCCGTGTGCAGAGCGCCGTGACGTTGGGTTTTTAATCGCTGCAGAAAGGATCTAACTGGACCGTGTTTCGCAAGCTAGATTTTTAGTAATAAAAATCAGTTTCGGAGTGCCGAAATATCTGCCTGCTGCAGCGACATGTCTCCCCTGTGGGATGCACACGGCGGCCGCAAATTATGATAGATTACGGGAGACAATGGATAAGTCCGCGACTGGTAGATTCGCTGTGATGAGCAGGGGAAAAAATTCCAGCGCTTACAGCACTGAGTCGCCCTCGTGAACTGAACGATGAGTGTTGATAATAGTTTGTTGATCACAATTTGGAAATTCAAGTTTAGAAAAAAATTAAAAAGGAAAAACGGAAAGTACTGACATTTGAACCGGCGACCCGCCGCACGGTGAACCGCTGTATTAGACCGGGCGACCAAACCGACATTGTTAGTAGGGTTTGCGTGGCGGACCATCACAAGCCATGGTCGCGTTGGGAGGCACCAACCAGAGCGCAGACCAATGCGAATATGGATCCAAGTTGGCGACAATAGGTCTCCTCATTGAACAGGGGACGACTCTAAAATAAATCGGATTTGATGTGATCACATGCCTAATTGTAAACTGTAGCAGATTGGTTACGTCTGCTTTTCTTAAATGAACTGGAATCCTTTTTTAAAGTATATTGGTACAATTGTTTTAGATTCTCCGCCCACTCCGTCCCGCTCCGTGTGATGCCAATATGTCATTTTGAAACACTAAGCAGCCATGCTGAGATGATTTACATTCTGTTAATTTGCAGTTAGTTACCAAGGGTTCAATTACATCGTATGATAAAAAAATACGATTCCACAAAGTGAAATCCTAGGAGGCCCGAAGTAGAGTCAGACAATATTGCCGAGATTTTGTAGATTTTGTAAATTTTGCAGATTTTTTCTGATGGTTTGAAGTGTCTTTCGAATGCGTATGTGACAAACAGGATCTGGAAGAAGAGGAGAGTAGAAGGAGTGAGAAGTGTGAAGAAGAAATATGAATGAATGATTCGTTGAGAAAATATTGAATAAATATTGGAATGCTATAAAAAAGAACTGTATTTTTTGGGTAAGTTAAACAATTTTTAAGCGAAAAAGTTTGTCGGAAGAGAGTTTAGAATTTCGTGGGAAGATTGGCAGTTGTAGTGTTCTAGGCTCTTTCCAGCGAGCAGCTGGCATTCTCACCACTGGCTACTCTGGCTAGCCCTAGTCTCGCTCAGGGTCTCAACTGCATTCTCAATCTGTACGCCAACAATGCAACGCGGCGCCCCGCGGTTGCTACAACAGTCATCATGTGATCGAGAGCGGTCTCTGGCTGTCGACGATAGCGCGCTCTGTCGGCTGGGCACGGAACTACCGACCGAACCTCAATCCTATGAACTTAAAAATATTTATTCTCAGCTCACATTGAATGACAGGAGAACTAACTCCTTTCAACGTCAGGGGCAGGCATGAGGCATGAGAACGTTGATAAATCTTACTTTCAAACACTCGTCAACATCATGGCTGGTTCACTTGGTTGGAAATTTTTGAAGAGTATGACATAAAGCTACCACACTCATTGCACAGCATTGCTTCCCAGCATTTTTAAACACTCCATGGTATTGATAAGCTGTTTCTTGAAGAACCTTCATCATCCAATTTCTGCACGTCACAACCACAATCAAAACTTTCGCGCACAACTCAAAACCGATGAAACCGACGTCGGTGTCCTCAATTGTTTTGTTTACCCACCCGTCGTCATGGTGTTGGATGAAAAATTCGGGACGGGAGGGAAGTACAGTCGACTCACGACGGCTACGTTTGAAAGTCTGTACATTTTGCCGCATTGTTGGCTGGCCACCCCAAGCTTGATACATCAACTTTTCAAACGCAGCAGTTTTCGTTTTTCGTTGCGGCTGTACTACGCAACAGGCAGTGCTCTGATTGGTTGTAATTTTCATCTTTCCACCAACTTTGCCTCGGCTCGGCTAGGCCCTTGCTTGACTCGATCTTTTCGCCCATAAGAGCCTGCAGCTCGACTCGAATTATCAAATTTTTCAACTCAAAATTCTCCAATTTCAGCCTTTGAGTTTTCGTATGGGCATCAGAATCTGAATCAGCGTGTCTCCTTCCTGCTCCTTGCAAACTCTCATCGAAATCGTACAATTTCGTTCGGAGAAGTCCATAAGGGGCCATGTCAAAAAAAAAAAAAAAAAAAAAATCGGAATCCTAAAGATTGCAATAGGCTACTTCGTGCCTAAAAAGATGTTAAATATAATGGAGGAACAACGGTAATTAATATTTTTAAAATAACTATAAGTTTTGAAAGTTGGTAGAACCGCAGCATAGCTCCGCCCATTTCTGTGGCCCCATCTAGCGGTAGTGGAAAAACTGAATGCAGAATGTGGCAACAACGACACTTGCTGAGGGGAGAAAAATAAAAAAGTAGAATGGTCGATGGAAAGAGCTCCTCGCTCCGCTCGGGCTCAAAAAGGAAGAGAGAGAGAGAGAGAGAGAGAGAGAGAGAGAGAGAGAGAGAGAGAGAGAGAGAGAGAGAGAGAGAGAGAGAGAGAGGGTGGGCATTCAGAACACGCGAGGGAGGCACTAATGAAGCAAAGACGTCAGGAAGAACAAGGAGGAAAGGGAGTAGAAAAAAATGAAATAAGCCGGGAGATAAAGAAAAAAAAAACGAACTTCATTTGAAGATGCGACTTTGGAATGGCCACGTGCAGCTGTTGTGTCAAAGGCTCTTGTCAAATATTTGCATCGATGTTTCGGCTTTGGATGGATTCCGATCAAACAGACTTTCTGGCACATAAAAATTCCTACTAAGTGACCTTTGCAGTAAAATACTTTTTTGAAATGACAAGAGAACAACAACCGTCTGGTCAAAGAAAATGGGTGTGATAAAGAGGCACCATGCGGCCGGACACAGCAGCCAGAGATTTCACAAACAGAAACAAGAAAAGAAGTAGCGCATAGGAAAAGTTTTTAGGGGACGAAAAAAAAAAAAACACAACAAAAACGGAACTCGCAGATTAGGTTCATCGTCAAGTTACCGCAATGCCTCCCCTTTCACCCTCTCCCTCATTCCCTTCCCTCGTTTCGTTTCATTTGAATGAAAGTCGAGGAGGAAAGGGGTGTATTTACTGACCCGCATCACCTTTTTGCTCGGGGTGGAATGCGGGGAGAGTGAGGGCGAGGTGTCAACCCCCGAGTGCGAGTTTATTAAAAAGCTCGTCGCGAGTACGGTCCGGAATGTGCCCCTCTCTCTCTCTCTCTCTCTCTCTCTCTCTCTCTCTCTCTCTCTCTCTCTCTCTCTCTCGCTTTCTCTCTCCCTCTCTTCATTCTTCCTCTTTCCAGAATTAGAGAAACACGCTTGTTTTCACTCCGAAGGGCAAATTAGCCCAGCGGAGGGGTTGGGAAACGTTTCGGTCACGCTTTGTTTTCAAGAGAGATTGCCGATAAACGAAAAGAAATTTACTGAGGGGGGACCAACGTCACAGATGTGCAGAAAAAAAATCCACGTTAGCAATGACAGCGTTTGTTATATTTTCGAGAAAATTTTGTGTGAGGAGGATTGGGTAATTAAACCGCACGCTATTCATGGCCCAGGTTATTTGCGGGTGTAGGGGGTGTAGGATGACAAAATTCTATTATGGTTCGCACTGACAAAGCAACAGTACACCACAGAACCTGGTGGGCCGAGAAACGGACGGAATCTGGGAACTGGCCGGGAATCGAACCCGCGCAACCCGGGTCGTAACCGGCGCCAGTTGGGGCTTCGCGGCGTTCGGGGCGGACCACGCGTGCGATCTCGGCGGCGGCGGCTATAAACTATGAGCTCATATATTCCGTGATTACTCCCATAAAGCCGAAGGGATGTGGCGAGGGAAGAGCGAGAGCCCTCCAGGGGAGGGAGGGAGAGGGAAGACCGTCGGCCCGCTGCCCAGCCGGCACTGCAGCCACCTCTAGGACTCAGCTACTCACACTCGCCGGCCGGACCTAAGCGGACCGGCGGACCACCCGTGAGAACCGTGCCGCGATGGGGTAAGAAAAGCAAGTCCACCAATCATAACTCAGACGCAAGTTCAGCAGGGTTCATCACACGCTAATCTTGCGCGCATTTCTTTCTTGCCTTTCTGCCCAGCGAAAGTAGTGTTCGCCTCAATTAGCGATAATAGTTATTAGCTGGATTTAATAGCGGAAAATTCTGCCGCCAGGATGAAAACCGGTTGAAAAATTTGAAAGACGGACGGGTGAAGCTGTTTGGACAGCGGTACAAAATTTTAAGAAACGCACCAGAAAATCCGGAGCGATAGCTGTTGGTTAGGTTGCTCGTGACGCTGTCCGCGGCCGCCCACCGCTATCCTCATAGCCGGCACCGCTTAGCTCGAACGTGTCGATGTATCGACGTGCTGAGCAGTGCACTGCGCCCACACACGGTGCCAACCGCCGAACAACAAAACAGAACACGAAGCCAGAGTCAATCAGGGTCGGGGGCAGAAACACACGCGCGCGCACACACACACGGATAAGTGAAGCGCACACGATAATATTTAGGTTCCGACACACGGCCCGTTCCGTGTTTATGGAATCATATCGTTTATGTTCCGTGGCCCGCTGCAGGGGGGCGTCCGAAATACACGGCCCCCGTCGGATGCTGACGGCTAAGCAACTCCGGAGACAGTCGCCGCACCCCCAACACCCCACCCGATGCCGCGGTTTGACCTTTGCATGCGACACTTTCGCGGTCCCGCCCAGTCTGCTGGGTATGAGGTCACTGACACGATGCGCTCGGCTGAGTTTCTCATTAACTGCACAGTGCTGCCCCCTCTGCCGCGCCGGAAAATCATTTAGCTGGATCCGTATTTCTCATGGAAATGTCTGATTCTTCCGGATTCATCACAGACGACTCATTTTTCGCTCCTTCCTATGCAGTCTCAATCTGCTACATTTCTCATTACCGTGCCATACAGCTGCTGAATTCCTCATGCTTGCGGCCATTGTCAGCAGCTGCAGCGGAAAACAGACCATAGTGATATGCCCGCACCCCGCCGTGTGTTTGCCTGCGATGAGTGATATTAGTGCTACTATCGTGGCAGGTGGATTGGGCGTCCGCCGCTACCTGGCTGTTATCAGTGCTCTCCCCTGCGTTATCACGGGGCACCACTTTGGCGCGTGCAGCGCCCAGATGTTCTCTCCGAGTGTCGTGTTTGCCTTCGTGATTCATTACTTCAGGGTGTGTTCCTGAGTGTCTCACTTCTAGGCAGCTCTCAATGAGAGATATTTCGTGCGTCTGCAGATCCCGGAAGGTGACGCGGGAACCGAAACCTAACATAACCCAACCTAACCTAACCCAACCAAACCCATCCTAACCCATCCTAACCTAACCTAACCTAACCTAACCTAACCTAACCCAAACCAACCCAACCTAACCTAACCTAACCCAACCTAACCTAACCTAACCTAACCCAACCTAACCTAACCTAACCTAACCTAACCTAACCTAACCTAACCTAACCTAACCAAACCTAACCCAACCTAACCTAACCTAACCTAAACCAACCTAACCTAACCTAACCTAACCTAACCTAACCCAACCTAACCTAACCTAACCTAACCTAACCCAACCTAACCTAACCTAACCCAACCTAACCTAACCTAACCTAACCTAACCTAACCTAACCTAACCCAACCTAACCTAACCTAACCCAACCTAACCCAACCTAACCTAACCCAACCAAACCCATCCTAACCCCCTAATCCTAACCTAACCTAACCTAACCTAACCTAACCTAACCCAACCTAACCTAACCTAACCTAACCAAACCTAACCTAACCTAACCTAACCCAACCTAACCTAACCTAACCTAACTCAACCTAACCTAACCTAACCTAACCAAACCTAACCCAACCTAACCTAACCTAACCTAACCCATCCTAACCTAACCTAACCTAACCTAACCTAACCCAACCTAACCTAACCTAACCCAACCTAACCTTACCTACCTAACCTAACCTAACCTAACCTAACCTAACCCAACCTAACCTAACCTAACCTAACCCAACCTAACCTAACCTAACCCAACCTAACCTAACCTAACCCAACCTAACCTAACCTAACCCAACCTAACCTAACCTAACCCAACCTAACCTAACCTAACCTAACCCAACCTAACCTAACCTAACCTAACCTAACCCAACCTAACCTAACCTAACCTAACCTAACCCAACCTAACCTAACCTAACCTAACCTAACCTAACCTAACCTAACCCAACCTAACCTATCCTAACCTAACCTAACCCAACCTAACCTAACCCAACCTAACCTAACCTAACCTAACCCAACCCAACCTAACCTAACCTAACCTAACCTAACCTAACCTAACCCAACCTAACCTAACCTAACCTAACCTAACCCAACCTAACCTAACCTAACGTAACCCAACCTAACCTAACCTAACCTAACCTAACCCAACCTAACCTAACCCAACCTAACCTAACCTAACCCAACCTAACCTAACCTAACCTAACCTAACCCAACCTAACCTAACCTAACCTAACCTAACCTAACCTAACCTAACCTAACCCAACCTAACCTAACCTAACCTAACCTAACCCAACCTGACCTAACCTTACCTAACGTAACCTAAACCAACCAAACCTAACCTAACCTAAGCCAACCTAACGTAACCTAACCTAACCAAACCTAACCTAATCTAACCTAACCTAACCTCACCTAACCTAACTTGTACGTCGATAATTATCATACCTGCTCTCGAGAATTTCCGGTCTGGAAGGGTTTTTGTTAGTTTCCGATCTGAGCCTTGTTGGAAAACTCTATTTCACGTTGCGTTCACATAAATCGCGGTCTTGTCTTTTGCCCTGCTCCGTATTGTTCTCCCGTCCATCTGTCTCTCTCACCCTTTCTGCTGCGCGGCGGCCGTACGTCTTCCGTCCTTCTCCCTCCTCACTTCAAGTCCACAATCCGCGTTCGGACGTGGTCGTGCGGTATCGTGCCTCCTCGTTCTGCCGCGCACACTTCTGAACGGGAGAGAGAAAGAGCGAGTGAACGTAGGTCGACTCGGACGCTTTGAACTCGGCTGAAAGGAAACAGATCGATGTCCCTGAATTATTGGCTGCTGGCGCGCCGACAAGTTGGGAGATGTGTGTGAATGGACAGAACTTTTCGTAATTAGGTCTGCCGCTGATCAATACCGGGTAAATGTTCCAGCAATGAGTGTTGCGGTATAGAAAGCGAGATTGGTTCGGCTAGCAGGAGGTGTGTGCGGTCCGCACTATAAGCGCATGTACTGCTGCAATACTATCTTTATCGTTTCGGCCGGTAGAGATAGCGGCTGCCGCGGCTATCCGCTGCACACCGCCGCTACCGCCGCTACCGCGCCGGCCTGAGTGCACGCCACGCTGCCCACCTCGCCACCCTTTCCGATGTAAACAATGCAGCCAATGCCACAGCGATAAAATGTATACACGGCCGCCAACCTTTTCAGCGCAGCCGCCTCCCTCGCACTCTGGAGTGCATCAGTGCGGTGTGGTGGTATCAATGCGGACCCGCTTTTTATACCCACCTCACTACTGTATCTAACTCGCTCATCATAACCACTCAAATTCACGCCGAGTTGAATCGCGGTGATGCTAATCCGAAATGATACAGACGGTGGATATCTGCGGTGAACCCAGCACTCACACACGCTTTTGTGTTGGACATCTGCGCGGGCTTGGCGCATTTGTGCGGCAGGAAGACACCGTGCAGGTCACTTAACCCCTCCCGACGTTATCCCCGATAATGGCAGCCGACATATATGAAATTGGCATGACAACGTATCAGAAACGGAGCGCGGGAGCCTTGAGATCACGGTGATGCCACTGTGGCGTGTCTCTCCATTATCACACATGTGTGTGCTGCAGCACGGAGCGGATACTGTATACTTTCGGGTGCATCACTGAGATAGACACGGCTGAGCTGCCCACTCACAAACCCAGCCAGGCGTGCGGCACCGAAATAGATAATGAGAGGGGATTATGATTTGTCAAAGGACATACTACATCCGTACTCCAAGTGTTTTTTTTTTTGCTCGCGCTTGTGTATGATTGGACGATTGATGGATTTGCAACAAGAGAAATTCATAAAAAACAGTCACTTTTATGAAATTCAACCGTATGTAACGACCAAAAACTAAATGTCCCCCCCCCCCCTCTCTGGGAAAGCAGCACAGACAGCCATGTAATCACGCATACGGATACCCTCCAGTAATCAGGGACCATTGCCACCGTTACGTAAAAATGGCGTCGTCAAATAGGGCGACACAAACAATGGCCGGCTTACCGTTGGCGCTCCGACTACCGATGCCGCGTGGTCGTCTGCAGGCCTCCGTGACGTTGGTAAGATTAAGGTTTGGTCGGGATCGCCAACGAAAAATTCCAGACGAGAAATACACTAAATTGGCGATTTTTCATCGAATTTTCTTCGATGCTTTCGTCATGGTATGAGAGGCCTGACCGTTTCGTTCGTTGCCTTTTCTTTCCTCGTTGCGCCGTCTGCTGTCCTCTCTGCTCCAGGTGGCGGATGCGCCGCTGCTGCTGCTGCTGCTGCTTCTACTGCTGCTGCTGCTGCTGTGCGCGCGCGCCGGGTATGAGAGATTAGGCGAGCACAACGGCCGCCGAGTGTGTCACTCGCGGTGTGTACATTGTGTCGGACGGTAAGTCCCGTGTATCGCCGCGGGAGGCGGGTGCTCTGCTGTGCTCTGCCGTGCTCCGCCGTGCTCTGCCGTGCTCCCCAGGGACTCGCTATTATGACGTGACGCCTCTTCAAATATGACAATGCTACAGCGCTTCTCTATACGTCTCTCTGTCTCTCTCTTTCTCTCTCTCTCTCTCTCTCTCTCTCTCTCTCTCTCTCTCTCTCTCTCTCTCTCTCTCTCCTTCACCCCTCACCCTCCCTGTCCGTCTCTCTCGCTTGCACTCTCTCGCCCTCCCCGCCCAGCCCCCTTTCACCGCGCGCGGACTACCGGACTGGTTGGCTGCACAAAGCAGACGCCCCTCACACACATGCACACCCATGCATGCACACACACACACACACACACACACACAGACGGTGACCAGGCCACGCGTGGTCATATGTGTGATGATGATCCAGCCAGATCGGTCAGCGATTGATTTACCGCTTCAAGTCGGGCGGCAGGGAGCGTGTGCGAGTAAGAGAGATACAGAGGGGTATAGGGGAATAGGGGGCATGTGAGTGTGTGCAAGGGAGAGAGATGTAGAGGGGTAAGCATAGTGGTCAAAACTCCAACGGAAAATGGTCGAAGACCTTTTTTTTTTTGCTACCCAGTGACGTTTTGTCATCGTCGCGATGCTTTTGGAATTATTTGAATATTTTTGCCGCCGGGTTGGAAGTGAGCCAGAGGCACGGAGGACAGTGTTGGAGCCGGTGGGTGCCCCACCGGTGGGGCCTGAGACCTGTGAGGCGGACTTCCCCTGATAAACGGAACCTTCCGGTCCTGGCGCGGGGCCCCTCGAGAGAGATGGAGCGAGAGGGGCCAGCGCGGGGGAGCGAGAGAGAGAGAGAGGCGGTGAGGAAGAGGACCGACGGGGGTGAAATATGGGGGGCCACAGGAAATACAACCTGCACATTTCTAGGGCAGAGCTTGTCCCGATGTCGGGGTGCTGCCACAGGTCAAAGCGAGATGGAGCTACAAGGGGCTCTCCGTGGTGGTAGCTGTTATTTCCCCACTGGTTGCGCCCCTGCTGTGCGAGAGGGAGAGAGAGAGAGAGAGAGAGAGAGAGAGAGAGAGAGAGAGAGAGAGAGAGAGAGAGAGAGAGAGAGAGAGAGAGAGAGAGAGAGAGAGTGCCAAAAAGAGGGTGAGAGGGCAGAGCGATTTCCGGCCGGGCCCATTTTGCGAGAGGGTGGATTTGGGGTCAGTGAGAATTGCGACAACTTGCAAGGGGTGGACAATACTTGTTGAGCGAAGAGGGGAGAGAGAGAGAGAGAGAGAGAGAGAAAAATGGCAAGGGAGGCGTGGAGGGAGAGAGAGACAGAGAAAGTGCGGAGCCCGGAGGAAAAATGGACCCACGGAGTCCGCCCCAGTTTGTGTGTGTGTGTGTGTGTGCGGGGGTGTATTTGGTGCTGCTGCGGACGTAATTCGCCACCTCTCTCTTTCTCTCTCTCTCGCACGGCCGTCGGCTTGGCGCCGAGGGCGAGTGAGACAGACGACATGCGCCGCGTGGGACGCGGGGTCGGGGTGGTTTTCGTCCCATCCACATGATTTACAGGTATGAGATTGTTTGTTTGCGGGGGGCCTGGCCTGAGAGAGAGAGAGAGAGAGAGAGAGAGAGAGAGAGAGAGAGAGAGAGAGAGAGAGAGAGAGAGAGAGAGAGAGAGAGAGAGAGAGAGAGAGAGAGAGAGAGAGAGAGAGAGAGAGAGAGAGAGAGAGAGAGCAGGGGAAGTTCATTTTTGGGTCGCGTGTTGCTCCTGGTGTGATCCCAGACGAGTTGGCGCCGCCGGCTGCAGATACATAAATGTTTTGCAACAAACAAAAGCGATTGCTTTTCTTCGCACGAGAGGGAGAGAAATGTTATTGTCCTTCACGGGACTGGTCGATGAGGTTATGAGAAATTACTGAGCTCCGGATTTGGTCCAGCGGTAAGACTCGCAGTCCCATTGGGTGTCGCGCGGCGGTGCTGACGCCCTCCTATGTTCTTCTTCTTCTTGGTCGCGTCTCTCCCCTCTGGCCCTCTGGCAAATGATCACACTCATTAACACCACTGAGGAGCCTTTCCTTACACGGCCAGAAACAAAACCGCCATTTTCATAAGCGATGAGCAGTTTGCCGAGACGTAAAAGCGATGACAAGAGGGAATTTAAGTTAGTGCAGGGAGCGTGAAAACCGTGAGAGGTCTAAGCGGCGGCACAGCAGCAGCGCAGCAGTCTGGGGACAGCGCCATGGCAGCGCGCGTTCCGAGTGTTCTGTCTCTGTTGCTCGCGCGTCGGAAGCGGTAGCGGCGTCTCTGTCTGACACGGGGCTGGATGCTCACAAGGCGACCGCGCGTAAAATATGAATTTCATATGGGGCGGTGGGCTCTTCTCGACTGTACGTTAATTGCAACCCTTTTGTCGCGTGTACACGCTCTCCCTCTCTCTCTCTCCCTCTTCCTTTCTCCTTCTCTCTTCGCCCATCAGTTCACATGAGGACTCTGCTCCCTCATATGACTCTATAAAAATTGTTCGTATATTTTCTGGGATGTTACTTCACCCTCCTGGTTCGATGTGTAGTTTCACGCGAACGAAAACGTACCTCCTTGAAGAGAAAACGCGGGCGCGGCTTTCACTGGAAGTGTGTTCTTGAATGGGAAAAGATAGGTTGCCGAAATGGAAGGAGGGCGGGAGGAGGAGAGAGAGAGAGGAAGGGAGGGTGGGGGTGGATGTGGCTACCGTACTTTTGCCGCTCTTTCTCTGCCTCTCTCTCTCTCTCTCTCTCTCCCTACTCCAGGAGTGCTGAGCCGAAAAGAAAGCGATTTTCCGGGCCACGGAGAATGGAGTGGCGAAGTGTTTGAGTCTCATCTCGCAACACCCTGTGAGGAGAGCCTTCGGTCGCGGTAATTAATAATGCGGTGGGCACGTCGTCCGCTAATAATAAAAAATAACAGTAATAATAATAATACTAATAAAAATGAAAATAATAATAATACAATAATAATACAATAATTAGAAGAAGAAGAAGAAGAAGAAGACGAGGAGGAGGAGGACGAAGATGAAGATTAGGGAGAGAGAGAGAGAGAGAGAGAGAGAGAGAGAGAGAAAGAGAGTTTGTCCACACGCCAGCCAGTCTGGAACGGTAGGTTAGCGCGCACCATGGTCCCTACGGTCCCTGGAGCGTGACATGGGATTTACAGCTCCTGCCCGCGCTCATCCCCGGCCACTTCTCGGACAACTGTACTCACTCCTTCTGTCCTTGCGCCCCCTCCCCTCCACTACCTCCTCTCATGCAAAACGATATTCCGCCTGTGCATAAACTGTGAGTAAGAGAGAGACAGAGAGGCGTGAGTCGGTAAAAGGGTAGCGATGCGTCCCTTTGCGCTGCAGTCGCTCGGGTGAGGGGGGAGGGGGGGGGGAATAAGAAGGGAGACGTTATATTGAAAAGAGATATTGGCGGTCGTGAGAGAAACAGACAGACAGACAGACAGAGCGAGAGAGAAAGATGCTCCTGCTACTTACCGCCGGCGGGGCACATCAAAGAAGGGGCGCACATCGAAGCCAGTTGTCGCTGGAGCGTGAAAATACGCAGAACGGGCGGGGCCCTGCGAGAGCTGAGTGCCCGAGATAGGAGCAGCCAGTTCGCGGCCGGTACGGCTGTGCGCCCACGGAGTCCACCGGCGCCCACCGGGGCCTTCAGACACGTCAGTCGAAATGATTCGGACTTCTTTATTCGCTCTTCGATTTCAATGAGGAGCTCGGCTTTTCTGGCGAGGGCGAGACAATGTTCCCGTTGCAGGTACACCTGGATGAGACGTAATATAACAAGGAGAGCACCGCCAACGCGCCCACCACCGGGCCGAATCAGAGATTTCTCTTTCAAAAATAAGTTGAGTCAAAAATTGCGAAATGAAAATCTTTGAGCCCCGAACAAAAGGCTGAAAGGTCAACAAAAATGGTCGTTCTAAATTTCAAATTCTCACAATGGCCTTTCCAATTGTTTAGCCACATTTAGATGGCTAGGTTAGGTTAGGTTAGGTTAGGTGAGATGCGCAGACAACGAGACAGATGCGGATAGCCCATACGTCTCCCTCTTCTTGCGGTTTAGCGGTGCCACGTTTGTGTGGACACTCGGCAAAAGACTCTGCGACTGTCTGTCACCTCCCGTTCCTCGCCTCGTTTGTGGGTGCGGCAGAACTAGACACGTACGTATCGTGTGACGACTCGGCATTCAGTTGTAAGTGTGAGTCTGGTAAACCCGAAAACACGGCGGCCCACACTTCGATTGTACTTCTGCAGAAATCGCATTTGCTTGTTTGAATCGTCTGTTGGGTGCCGACGGCTACGTGCCTTTCTTCTCTCTCTCTCTCTCTCTCTCTCTCTCTCTCTCTCTCTCTCTCTCTCTCTCTCTCTCTCTCTCTCTCTCTCTCTCTCCCTCCGCGTGGGGCGGGAGCCGGCGGCTCCTTGAGGTCTCTCCGACCTATCGTGTTTCGCCGAAGCTTTTTGCGATACACCGGTCGGACGCGAGACGGCCGCGCGGCATATGGGAATTGAATAGAAATGGACTTTGCTATCTTCGGCACCATCTGAAGGTACAGTGCACACCGGCCGGCACTTATGATCTTTTCAGTTGCGTCATTTGGGTGTGCGTGTGTGAGAGAGAGAGAGAGAGAGAGAGAGAGAGAGAGAGAGAGAGAGAGAGAGAGAGAGAGAGAGAGAGAGAGAGAGAGAGAGAGAGAGAGAGAGAGAGAGAGAGAGAGAGAACGTGAAATGCAGCGCGCCTCCTCCTCGACAACGGTATATGTGTACATACCTCACATGGTGCGCCACCCTCTACACAAGGGCTTGGCTGTTATGCCTGGGGACACTATTGTTTCTTTATCTAACGCTGCTACTGCTTCCCGTAAGACACACACACGCACACACACGCACACACACACACACACACAACACAGGTAAACAGCAACTGTGCCGCCCTGTCCCACTGCCAGCAGACGTGCCAGAGGCGACCAACAGCTAAGCACAGCTCATTCTGTCACAAACCTATCGATGTCTCTGCCGACACCTTTGGCGTGCGCCGACACAAGGCGGTGGGAGCAACACTTGGGGCAACACCCGCGCTGCTGCTGCACACGTGTGAGGAGCAGTGCACGGGATGCACCGCGCCGTGACGGCAAGGTGACGTGTCACGATACAACGCCACGGCGAATAATTTGACGGACGCCTCCACTCATTTTTCGTACATAATAACAGAGGCCTGTCAGGCCTGCCTGAACAGAACGGCCGTGGCGTGCCGACGTTGTCGGGTTTTCTCCTGTCGCCTGTTGTCACGGACCGTTATCGTCTGCTAGCACCGCGTCGTCTGCTAGCACCGTGTCGTCTGCTGGCACCGCGTCGTCTGCTAGCACCGTGTCGTCTGCTGGCACCGCGTCGTCTGCTAGCACCGTGTCGTCTGCTGGCGCCTCACATTTCTCACGTCGTCTGATCACGTAGCGGATCGACTGCTGATCCGACGCAATCAGCGCGGGCTTACGCCTCGACCGTGACGTCGCGCCGCCGTAGCAGCGAAGGCGGCCGATCAGTACAGTCACGCGTTCATCACCGCACAGCCAGCCTCTTACAGCACTCCCTTGCGCAATTAGGATAAAAGGAACACGTTCCAGGTAATGTCAATCGTAATATGTGCTAGTGCTTCTGGGCGCCGCCTGAACAGTCACAGAGGGCGCTGCCGGCAGTGCGGCGGTGGCAGCGGTCCTTCTGGGAATTGGCTGGATCGGTGGATTACTGCACGCGATCTGTAAACGTAAGCGTCGTCTGCTGTTGGATCATGCCTGTTGTAGCCGCAGTAATTGGCCCAGCACCCCTCGGCGTGTCTCAATACAGTTGCTTCTATCGCGTTTTTCGGGCGGGCGTCGAAAAACGTCCCGGACTCTTTCTAACAAGCGGTGCCGACAAACACGGCAATAACGGAAAATAAATTCTGCCTGCTTGACTTTTTGACGAACGTCGCAGCATTCAAGAGCATATGAGAAATCGTTCGTCGCGTCGAAAAGTCGAGATGGGCCTATTGAAAAATCGCGGTGAGTGGTTCGAAAAGATGAGTCGGTTTCGTGAAGCGGTGTCCGCCGCCCCCGGGGGCGGGAGGTTAGGCCGGGGGCGGCACAAGCCGCCCGCCCCCCAGTCGCCGGGGTGGGGTCCCTCTAATCTTCCCCGGTCCGGAATTGTAAAGCAAACAGGGCATGCAAATGAGACGGCGCGACGCCCGTCTCTCTCTCTCTCACTCTCGCGCCCCGCCGCAGCCCGGCCCGGAGCGGCAGAGCGAGAAAGAGAGAGAGAGAGAGAGAGAGGGGAAGGCGACGCGGACGTGGCCCCGGCGGCGCTGGACGGGACAGTGACAGAGGAAAGGGACGCCGCGCGCCGCCACTCGAAAACGGGCGATTTGTCGGGTCCGGTGGCGCCGGCTAGCCGGCCCGTGCCGGGATTATTCCCGCATGTCAAGCGGGGTGCCTGTCTCGCAGGGGCAGCCGCATTCGTCACGGGGGCCATGGGAGTTTAGCTGCCGAGCGGCGCCCTGCTGGCCCTGCCGGGCCTGGCTGGCTGTGTGTTTACCCGCGCATTCCCCGGCATTTACGGTGTGTGCTCCACATATCTATTTTAATAACGCCTCCACTTTTATTCGTTGTCCGAAAACAAAACTCGGTGTACGACTGCGGGCTGTAAACAAACACCGGGACCAGAGCGCGGTGCTGGTCAGTCCGTAAACCCCGTGCGCCGTGCGACTGCAGAGGAAACTTTTCGAGAAGGTGATTCACTGATGCGACCCTGGAAAGTGAAACCCTTGAAAGTATCGCAACGCGGGATCAGAAGCGAAAGGGCCGCCGGATGACGGCCGGTGCCCCGGCGACTGAGTGTGTGGGCGTTCCGTTTTAATGAAAGTCCCTGTGGTGTCGCTGCCGCTGAGCGGAAGGGTGCGTAGGGGTAGAGAGAGAGAGAGAGAGAGAGAGAGAGAGAGAGAGAGAGAGAGAGAGAGAGAGAGAGAGAGAGAGAGAGAGAGAGAGTGAGAGACCGACAATGGAGCCGGCGAGGAGAACATTCGCAGTGACATCAAATGAAATCACAGAAACAAAGGCCGTAGGGCACAGCCTCACACTCACCGATATGCAAAAGGGGCAGACACCACACCGACACCCGGGGGCCTTGGGAAGTGGGGGGGGGGGGGGTCACATTCTCTGGCTCGGCGCTCTGCTTTGATTCCATGATTTGATTTCACTCGCGGCTCCCTCCCCCCTCATCCCCCTTCGCACACGACCAGATGTCGGAGCCTTTCCCAACAAAATTGTTCGTGGCCCCGCGAACAAGATCCAATTCTGCTGTGCGAAATTCCTGGCGACCGGAAATAAATCCGTGCAAATAATATTTCTGTTTTTGATGAAGCCATTCGACTGCTTTTGATGAAGCCGTTTTGGCTATTTTTATAAAGCCATCAGAAAACTGTCAAATGGGTGGCGCGACACACCTTCGCGCTGCGCTGCGTTGTCTGTGAGGACGGTCCCACGCTGCGGTGCGGGCACACCTCAGAGGGGGTTCAGTGACGCGGGGCCCTGTGATGTGGGCGGCGTGTGAAGACAAACAAACCCTGGCCGCTGCGCGGCCGCCGCGTCCCACTGCCATCACACCCCACTCAGTAGTCATCAACACCCAAACGTAATGACGCAGTCCGAGCCGCCGCCCGCCCGCCGGCCCCTTTGGCGCCTTTAAACTGGACTCCGGTCAGTCGGCGCGATTACAAATGCTCGTAACTACAGGCGAGGGGCGGTTCAGTTACGGGGGCTCCGGCCCAGCCGGCCCACAGCCCCAAGACCCTCCCCATTTGCATGGACACTGGCTTCTCCCCTTCTGCGGTGTGACAGTCCTAGTCCACCCCTTCTCTGCGCCTAATCACGCCTCGGTTTTTGCCCGCAAGCAGGGCGGACCCTGGTACAGGCACGGCCAAAATAATATTTTGAGAAAACGTACCACACCTCGAAAGAAAATGAGATTTCGTGTTGAGACGGAAGGGGTTTACATTTCCAGTCCCAATACCGTGTGATGCTGCGAAATTAGTATTTTCTCGCTCAACATCCGGCACTTATAGCGAGTACTGCTCGCTTTTCGAGTGTGCCTCTATCTATCTCTCCCTCTCCCTATCGCTCTCTTTCTCCCTTTCCCTCCCTTGGATCGTTCCCACGTCGGCGATGCCACAATCTGAAATATCTCCTTTGTCTCTATCCACAGCAGCTTCCTATGGGCCCTCTCGAGAAGTCCCTGCTGCCAATATCGTGCGGCTTTGAGCAGGCTGTCTCTCTTGTTTCCCTTTCTCCTCCCTATCTGCCCCTCTCTCTCTTCCTCGTCCCGAACACGATTCGCCATCGCGAGCGCATCACTCATTAGTGCATAGAGGGCGACTGCACTTTGACCCCCTCGAAGAGTGTCCCGGTCCAGAAGCGGGTATCTGCCATGCCACGCCGCTTTGTCGCCCTCTGTCTCCCTCCCTCCTTCCCTCCCGCCCCTCTCCTCTCTCTCCACCTCTCACTTGCTCCCGCAGAGCCCTTCACCGCACACCGCATCTTGAAGAAGAATAAAGACAACACGAAAATAAAGGAGAGGAAAAAGCGACGAGACACTCTGTACAAACACAGCTGCTGAGCCGAGCGAATTTCAAAGAGCGCGCGCTTCCTCCCCCCCCCCCCCCCCCCCCCACTCCACCGCCCCCCACAAGATTCTTCTTGATCCGCCTCGCCATTGTTTTATCTCATGCGCGCGGTACGACGCGCCGCCCTCTCTCTCCAGCGCCCTCCACATCACGTATAGAAAGAATCAAGTCACAGTGTGGTGGGGTCTGTGGGACTGGGGCGGCCGGCGGCGGCCGGAGGTCCTTTCAGTTAGGTGTGGCATACAGCAGCCGCGCGTAGTTTTAGGCACACACCGCCCACGATCTCACGGTCTTTCTTCAAACCGTGTCCGTGTCTCATAACCCTCTATCCAGTGCAGTAAGGACAATCCTTTCCGTTTCAACCGCTTTTGTGGCAGTTTTCTGGCGCTCTCTCATAGTGATGTGTGTCACATACAAGGCACAAAGCCAGGAGAATTTTCACGTTTTAGTACGACTGTGGAGGTAAATGGGCACAAACCAAACTATATCGTATCCGGGACTCCATCGAAGGATCGGACATCTTTTTCTGCCCTAATGTCTATGAGGACAGCGGTCGAAGTGCCCACTTCCCGTACGATGCGGACAACGTGCGCCCACCGTTGTCTCCCACGACAGCAGCCAGAGGGACCCGGAGAATCCCGGAGGAGTGCTGCACTTTTCTACACAAAAATCTGAACCGAATCATCACTATCGGTGGTCTCATATTTCTCGGCGCGTTGTCGTGGTGCCCGCATCTCTACCCCATTCAGAGTGCACACGCGTGGCTTTTCTTAAAAAAAAAAAAAGTAAAGCGGAAAAGAGGCGCCAGGCCTTTCATTTTGTTTTTCGAGGCATCCATTGTTTCCCACACACACACACACACGCACTTTCTGCTGGTGCTCCATGAGCGGAAACTGTCTAGGGGAGTCTACAGGCCGATAGGGTCTTCCTGTGGGATGATAGTTCACAAACAAAGTCCGTACACTCAGCACTGGGTCCTAAACTGACAATCATGAGGGATGTGCCAATGACAACCATGTCTAGTGCACACCTCAATCCTTACCGCAGTGTGCTGGGCAACTGCTCGTGCACGTGCAGGATACGTCCTGGTTACATTTGTTGCGGGGGAAAAAAATCGCCTCGGCGTGCAAACCACGCCCTGCTTATTCTTTATCTTGCGCTGCTTTCTCCATATCGCCAACGGCCCTGACTGGCTTCAGAACATCTGATCACATGTGGTGCTGTGCTGCTCGCTGGGCTGGAAATGGAAACAAATGTCTTGCGGTCTCGTGTCTTGGCTTTGCGGAGGGGAGGCGGAATCTAACAAAGTTCATACAATGCGATGATGGATCCTGTCTGTTCCATCTTCTCTCATTTTTTTTCCTCCAGCTTTTATCGCGGAACATAGCGGATAGGGAAAAAAATGATATGAAACGCATTATGAAACCTAATACATTGAGGTGAATGGACGTGGGAAGTGGCGACGAACGGCCACTGAGGTCAAATAAGCGATGTAACTGCCTATACGCACGTGTGGAATCATTACGGCAAAACAATAACGTCGGTCGTCGGTCACATTTTCTTCCACCGCCTTGCACACCTCCTCGACTCGTTCGTAATCGCGCGGTTCATCCCTCCCGGCTCATGTGAACACGCCTCGAGACGGCGCTCTGCCGAATCAAAGACCGCACTGAGAAAATTTTTTGGCTCTGGGCACAGGACGTTCAGTCCCCAGGCCGAAAGTCTGGGAGCGCACTAAAGGATTAGCGCCAGGCACTAAACGATTAACGCCTGTGTCTAGAGTTTTGCTCCCGTGTCTATAGAGTTTAGACCTACGGATTAAACATTTTAGATGTAGGGTCAGGTGGAACGCACAAAACTGCCCTTTGGTCCAGGAGCCAAAGATTTTTCTCAGTGCGTCTAATCTGCTTTGGTAGTCGTCCGCCCGCTCCCCTCACAGGCCGCACTTTGATAGTAGTAAATGGTTTTAATTTAACATTCGATTAGATCGATCTTGTCTTAGCCCCCGCTTTCTCCGTCTCCTTTTCCCTCGGACCCGGAAGCCGGCGAGGGGATTTCCCCGGGTGGACCTTGACGGAGGGCCGAAGGAATGCAGAGACGAAGGTTAGAGAGGTGGCCATGGAGCTTTGGAAACCTTGAATTACAAAATAAATAAAAACTAAAAGAAAAAAAAATATCCGTGTACCAAACCCTTGTGCGGTTTCAGCGACTGCCTAACGAAAACACTGAAAACTGATGAGGGAACCAAGCAGTGTTCAGGGACTTGTAACTTGGGCTTCTCTATCGCTACTGTTTGCGGCTCCCGTCTGCCCCTGCACATACACACACACACACACACACACACACACACCGCCGGCCACTTACGCAGGAACAAAAGACGACGGAACCACAAGGCTACGGAGCAGCGCGCGGCCGAGCAAGAAAATTGCATCTCTTTCATTACAGCGAACATTTCTCCTTGTCTCACCGCTCCCTTTCCCGTACGAAACAAACTCTTACGGGCAAACACACGAGGATTAGGGCAGCAGCCCTTTGTGCCCTGTGAGGCACGGCTCGCTCGTCCTGGAGTCGAAACCCCGCGACGAAGGGGTCGTCGCAGCCGCGGAGGAATAATTGCTGGAATTCGTTCGGCTGAGGCCTAATCTAATGAGTAATTGAAACCTGAAACGACTCAGTGAACTTTGTAATTCCGGTAGCCAAGACGAAGGCGGCTATATGCCGATGGCTGCTGTCGCGGGAGACGGGACGGTAGCCCGGCGGCGCACGCCTGTTGCTCTGGTTTGGGACTCTGGACCGGTCGCCTCTCTCTCTCTCTCTCTCTCTCTCTCTCTCTCTCTCTCTCTCTCTCTCTCTCTCTCTCTCTCTCTCTCTCTCCTCTCTCTCTCTCTCTCTCTCTCTCTCTCTCTCTCTCTCTCTCTCTCTCTCTCTCTCTCTCTCTCTCTCTCTCTCTCTCTCTCTCTCTCTCTCTCTCTCTCTCTTTCTCGCTTTTGTTTTGCAATGAGACGTTAAATCTCCACACTGCCAAAGTGCCACCACTTTCGCCGCGAGTCGTCTGTCTCGCTTCCACCACAACGGATGCGCGCGCCAAGTCGTTCGAATTCATTTGAAACCCTCTGATGAAAACAAATCGTCGCACTCTGAGCTCAGCCACGCTTCGCCACGCGCAGGATCGCAGAATAATGAGCACAGAGAAGCCTAAGGCCGAAACTTGGAACATTGGAACGGGGACAATATTTGCTGTTTTGCCCGCCCCCGTTTTCGGCCAATGCCAATGGTCATGCATATTTAACCAACTGGTCAACAGAGTGAGAGGGAAAGACTGCCAGAGGGATGTGCGAAGAGGATGACACACATGTCTGTCTGTCAGCTTGATGAGACGTCCGAATTTATTAGTGAAAGGTAAACACTGGTTTCCCACGTGCGGCGGGAGTGAGAGAGACGGAGAGGGGGGGAGGTGCGGCCGGCGTCAGAGAGAGAGAGAGAGAGAGAGAGAGAGAGAGAGAGAGAGAGAGAGAGAGAGAGAGAGAGAGAGAGAGAGAGAGAGAGCAGCCGCGGAGAGGTTGGCGCGGCAGAGGGATGGAAAGAGAAAGGGGAAGGTGTAAGAGAGGGTGCGAGAGAGAGAGAGAGAGAGAGAGAGAGAGAGAGAGAGAGAGAGAGAGAGAGAGAGAGAGAGAGAGAGAGAGAGAGAGAGAGAGAGAGAGAGAGAGAGAGAGAGGGTGGGGGTAGGAGGGGTGGGGAGAGGGGAGGAAGACGCTCACAAAGAACTGATTACAATCTTGAAAGAGTAGGAAGGGGTGCGCGGACATGGTTGGGGCAGAGCAGTCATCACAGGACGTGTGGCCCAGACCCCTCGGCATACTGTGTGCCCGCAGCGGCCGCCGGCCCGTCACCCTCCGCCACTGTCCCGACACCTCATCGACTGTATTCATTCACTCGTCCACCCATTCATTCCATGGGGTGAAAGGGGAAAAGGGGAGGGGGGCGTAGAATTGGGCGTTTTAGAAAATAAGTAGTCCGCGCGTGGGCTGTGCGCGGGATTGGTCAATTACTCCGGAAAAGGGAACGAAGCAAAACACTCTGGTGCGTTTTGCGCGGTTCCCTTTTAGGCAGAGCACGACCTCCGGGAGGACGTTCCTGAGCGCCTGATTGTGGTCAGCGTCACCACGCCGTCTCCGCCGGTATGACAAATTGATCATTGGAATGGGTATGAGAAATATGCTCTGAGGCTGGCGGCAACGGCGGGCCGGGGGACCGCAGCAAGCCGGGGACAGGGGACCGGCGGGGACTGGAGGAGTGTCACCTCGGTAAACTTTGATGCGATGTCGCTTGGATGCGGGGACGTGTTTGCAGACATGCTTGACCCAGTCCGTCCGGCACGGGTACGGACGGCGGCCGCGCGCACACACACACACACACACACACACACACACTCACACACTAGAACTACAACCCTTTCAGGGCACCACTACTCACTGACCCCCCCGAGCGCCCCCCCCCCCCCTCCCGTAGGCTGACCACACCACAACCCGCTGCGAAATTGCTTGGCAAAGCATGCGAAGCGGACGGACGGGAGAGTTCCCCAGCACCCCCTGGAATAAAAATATGGCGCAGGTGTGTGTGTGTGTGTGTGTGTGTGTGTAGACACGACGTCTTGTGTCTTCTGCGGGCGCCATCTTGCCTTGTTTTCCTATAAAGAAAAGAAGAACGGGAGGCGGAAACGTCTTCCATGTTGACGTGGTGGCGGCGTCATGTGCCCTCCGAGATCTTGCGCGACGCGGATCTGTACAACAACAGCAAACAACAAACGGGTAATATATATATATATATATATATCGGTGCGGAGAAAGAATGAGAGGGAAGATAAATGAGGGTGTTATTGACAATGGAGCCACCGCCACCGGCAGCGTGCTCACCGGCCACCACGCCCACCAAACGTCCGCACAAATGGATGTCCATTTGACTAAATCTATCTCATGTGCGCCGCTCACTGCAGCGGCTCCTCCATCCCCTTTCTCTCTCTCTCTCCCTCTCTCTCTCTTTCTCTCCCTCTCTCTCTCCCTCTCTTTCTCTCTATCTCTCCCCTCTTTGGCTGACTGACCGATCCGCCGGGAGCCCGGATAAATAAACGCATGCGGTTTATCGTACTGCCAACCTTTCTGCACCACTGTATGTGCAGCTTCAAATGAACCTCACTTCGTCTCAATTTCAGACTGCGGAGTACGTATATTATTCATATTTTTATTTTTATTTTATTTGTTTGCTCGACTGTTTAAACTGTCGTCTAAAATATTTTTTCTGGATGCATCTCGCAGCTTTGGTCGATGAAAAATAATAAATTTTGATTCGTTCGAAAACTTTGTAAGCTTGAGAGCTGAAGGCTCTCTTGCATTCACATCATAAGGTCTTTCTCTCGCTAGCTCTCTCCGTCTCCCTCACTTCGATCAGCCGACTCCACGCCACCGGTGCTCCACCCACAAGGCCCGCCCCCTCCCGCCCCCGAGGGGCCGCCCCCCGCCGCCCCCGCCGCCCCCCGCGGTCCCAAAACCGCAGCACCATTCGCAAAGGGGCGTTTCTCCCGCTCACAATGTGAATGGAAACCCTCTCTCTCGCTCTTCCCGCTCCCTTTCCTGTGGAAGGCGAAACCACTCCGCTCCTTTCTTTTTCTCTCGCTCCATCCCTCTCGCTCTCCCTCCCTCCTCGGTTTCCACCACCGCGAGAGCGACGGAGAGAGACGACGTGGCGCTTGAAGGGGGGCTGAATCCCACTGCTGCTATTGGATTTCGATCAGAAAATCATTTTTCAGCGCGGCTCCGACAAAAGTCGTCCCCTCACCGCCTTGCTATTCTGTCCCCATGACCGCAGCCAGCGCCCCCGCAAGGGCAGTGCCGGCAGTGCTAAGCAGCCACACCTCACCTCGGAAGACAAATTATTTCGTGCCGGGTAGCATTTAGGCGATCCATCACCACGCACGATTCGCATACGCACTGTCGTCGCCTGAAGTATGAGGAATTTAACGCGATCTGACAACCCTAAAGTTGGGCGGGATTAGTCAGTAGTACCACCCACCGAGTACCTGAGACCCGGAGGCACCTTGCAGACGTCGGTTAATTACCGTACGCCTCATAAATTTTTCATACCAGTTTGACTCCTTTTTTTAAGAACTGAATTAATTTCTAATTTCTTAATATCTTCGGAAACTTGTTGAAACTGTTATATTTAGTGAAGGCTGTGAGGTTTGCGCTGTGCCGACAGTGTCATCTCCCGATGACAGGCGGCACACCGACCGCACCGAGCTCATCTCGAATCGACACCATTAGTCAACGGCCGCGACACTTGCCACTTCCACTTGCCAAGGGGGCGCATATTGAGCGCCAGCTCACGACCGCCAGGAGAGGGGGGGGGGGTCACGGAGTGTAAAGGGGGAGAGAGAGAGAGAGAGAGAGAGAGAGAGAGAGAGAGAGAGAGAGAGAGAGAGAGAGAGAGAGAGAGAGAGAGAGAGAGAGAGAGAGAAAGAGAAGGGGGGAGCGAGAGAGAGAGGGAGCGAGAGAGAGGGTACAAAAAAAACGCGTGCGCGATATCAGTAGAGGAAGGTTCAAGCAGGGTAGGTTAGGTTGGAAGTGGTCATGGGCGCACTTCACTCCTCGTCGCCTACCAACACGAACACACACACACAAACACCGGTCCCCGCCGCCACCATACCGCTCCATATCCAGATGTATCGAAGGTAAAATAATGTTGGAGCATATCGTTGTGCTTGTGTGTGTGTGTGTGTGTGTGTGTGTGTGGCGCCCGCTCAACTACATAATGACACACAGATGATTGCCTTTTACTCAGTGCGCCCAACACCTGTAATCAGGGCTGGAGGCCCCCGCCCGCCCCGACGGGACCCTACCCGACACACCGCACTGCCGCACTCCAACACATATCCTTTTATTGGCTGCGATGGCTATGGGATCGACCGGTCGGCGGCGGCCGCGGCTCTTGCCCCGTGTCTTACTCGCTCTGACTTTCCCATGGCCGATAGAGAAACGTGTGTCGCAGGTTGGTAGGAGACTTGTGTTGGGATATGCGTGTGTGCTCTCGCGCGACTCACGAAAGAGATTCGGAAAATCGATTATTTTCCATGAAATGTTGAAATTTTGATCGTTTCCCATGAAATGTGTTCTATGCCAACATGAACATTTCCACGAAAATTAAAGAGAGAGAGATAGAGAGAGAGAGAGAGAGAGAGAGAGAGAGAGAGAGAGAGAGAGAGAGAGAGAGAGAGAGAGAGAGAGAGAGAGAGAGAGAAATAAAAAGGAACCTCTAGATCAAAGTCCATTTTTTAATTCTGAAAATTTACATCCGCTTATGCTGTTTGCATCAGAAGTATATGTTAGCCACTGCGCTGGTAGTGTTGCGGTAGCGGCGGTGGCGGTTGCGGCAGCAGCGGCAGCAACGGCAGCCGCTTCTCCCTACACGCGCCGCTCGCGCCAAAACTTCCGCCGCGACCTGGTGCGAGGCCGTCTTCGAAAAGCAGAAGGCAGTCGATAATACGGGGCGCCATCGCCCGCCCCTCTCTCTCTCTCTCTCTCTCTCTCTCTCTCTCTCTCTCTCTCTCTCTCTCTCTCTCTTTCTCTCTCTCTCTCTCTCTCACTCTCTCCTACCACGACGCGGACCGACAGAGACAGAGAATGAAATGCTGTGCGCGGCAGCGTGCGGTGCGGGCGCGCGCTTGCTTCAACGCAGTTAATTAAAACTACAAAGTGGAAATATATTTCAATAAAAACAGCAGACTGAGCGGGAACAAGGAGTGCGCCGAAAGATCCTTCGCGAGCACGCGAACACGCTCACACACTCACACACACACACACACACACACACATACGACGAGGAATATGTGGACTAATTGAAGTTATTAGGGCTGTGCTTTGGGGACCTGATGTATAGTAGCAGTAACGTAGATCTAAGGCACATATCAGGAGAAAGGCATCCACGAGACGCAATTACAAATTTTGCGCTGCAAAGTGAACGCGAGAGGCGTTGCAGAATTAATTCAGACTGCCGCCATCCTGTCCTCTGGCGTGCGCCGGGATTCAATATAAGAGCCAGAGGCGGGTCAGAGGCCACCAGGTGCGGGGCAACGACCCCGTATAGCATTGTCTCTGTGGAATAGAGTACTCCGGAGAAGCTCAGAACGGAAGTGAGAAGTAGTAACGAAGAAGAAGAATGCAGGGGCAAGTATGAGAAATCGAGTATTCGGAACCCCCACTGCCCTTCAAAATTCACGCGATTTCTCATATTTTCTCCGGGATTCTTATTCTTCGTTACGACTTCTTACTTCCGTTTCGGTCTTCTCCGGAGTACTCTATAGGCCGCCCGTTGTTCCGCCTGAATCTGATACCGCGGATAGAGCGCCGCGCATGACGTATGCATCGCTGGCGGATCCGTTTCACGGCGAAGGAGGCCCTGTGTGACAACAGTCGTGGGCAAACAGGGCCGGGGGGAGGGAGGCCGTGGCATTTCACGTTATACGGAAGGAAGTAATAAGGCAAAGCTAAATGCACGGGCACATAAAAGAAGTCATTCCGCGGCGCTCAGCCGGGCCGGGGCTGCTCCTGGGCTGCTCCTGGGCTACTCCTGGTCTGCTCCTGGGCTGCTCCTGGGCTGCTCCTGAGCTGCTCCTGGGCTGCTCCTCAGCTACTCCTGGGCTGCTCCTCAGCTGCTCCTGGGCTGCTCCTCAGCTGCTCCTGGGCTGCTCCTCAGCTGCTCCTGGGCTGCTCCTCAGCTGCTTCTGGGCTGCTCCTCAGCTGCTCCTGGGCTGCTCCTCAGCTGCTCCTGGGCTGCTCCTCAGCTGCTCCTGGGCTGCTCCTGGTCTGCTCCTGGGCTGCTCCTCAGCTGCTCCTGGGCTGCTCCTCAGCTGCTCCTGGGCTGCTCCTCAGCTGCTCCTGGGCTGCTCCTCAGCTGCTCCTGGGCTGCTCCTCAGCTGCTCCTGGGCTGCTCCTCAGCTGCTCCTGGGCTGCTCCTCAGCTGCTCCTGGGCTGCTCCTGGTCTGCTCCTAGGCTGCCCGCGGCCGCCCCGGGGGAGGGAGAAGGCAACTCCCTGAGCATCGATCCCTAGCGGAGCTCCGCATGCATTCAGGTACACTTATCTAATGGCTTTTACTGGGCATTGTCTGGGGAAACGTGAACACGAGGCGAACATGTCGGCGTCCTTGTCGGGAGCACGGGCGCCAACGCATGCATAGGAGCAGTCCGTCCTCCTCTCAGCAGCGCTGGCCGCTCTGCCTCCACACCACACACAGCCGCGCGTTTCGCGAAATTTCTCCCACCGATGTCGTCGGCTGAATTTCTCATGCACGCATCACACCACCCTGAATTATTTGCAGTGCGCAGACGGTTCAGGGGGAGCCCGCGCCAACAAGCAGTCTGCCCCAGCGCGCCCCGCAAGGATTCGAGGAAAAGGTCACGTGGTTTCTGAGCACGCCCTTAGCATTGGCAGCACTGCATCTCAAATTCAGAGGCCACGACGGGGCGGTCCGGTGTGCACCGTTTTATATGCGTATTTTCTCTGCGGGTCCCGGAGCCCTGCGGAGCCCTCTCCGTCTTGGGCACAGAAGCCTCCGCCCCCGCTTCACGGAGAATTACTTCATGCCAATTTCAATTCCCAGTGGGGAATGAGCCGAAGCGGGCGGCCAACCCGACCCCACTCGCTGTGTATGAGGGGTTGTCAGCCCTGGCGGGCCGGGCCCTGCTGGGCTGCCAACTGCCCGCGGCGCCCGCTAGGTTGGCAACACACAACCCCCCCACGGCGCGCGCGCCCGCCCGGCTCGCTTCCACTCCGATTCCGGCTCGGCGCCGGTAATTTGGGGGCGAGTTGCATTTCACTGCTCCATTTGTTGATTTCATTGACGGAAGAGGCGACTTTCGATTTGGGGCGGCGCGCGGGCGCGGCAGCGCCTTAGCGTGCCCAGCGGGGAGCAGGAGGCCGGAGGGGACGGAGGGAGAGGCGACTAGTCAGTAGCTTCAGTATGGGGCCGTTCACATGTTACGTAACGACAGCAGACTGTCAATAGAGGTTTCCAATCAGACTTTGAAAACGGAAGCTGAAGAACGAAAACTCTTCCATAACCGGAAATTCTCGAGGGCAGGTATGAGAAACGTGAATGCCGTTTTGAGTGAATTTGGAGGTTATGTGCCAATTTTTAGGCGCGCCCCATGTGCATCAGAATTTCTCATACTTGCTCTCCGGAGCTTCCGGGCTGGGAGTGTTTTTGTTCTTCAGATTCCGCTTCTGAGCCTCTCTGGAAACCTCTATTTTATCGTCGAGAGAAGGGAGGGGGAGGAGGAGGACACATATTCATACGTAGCCTTCCCTTCCTTTCCTCCCAATGTCATCGTCGCATTAACAGCAATCGAATCACGTACGAATGCAAACGCACGTCGTGACAACGGTGTGTCGTCTCATTGCTATGCGAGAGGGGGGGGGGGGGGGGGGGGGGGGGGAAAGCCTCACAACAAAATAATGATCCGTGATTTATACCGGGTTTGAGGCCTCCTCTAAGCTTTCCCGTTCATACAAATATACATTCGCATGACAACAAACCGCAACAGCGGGCGAAAACAAAACAAAACAAAAAAATTAAAAAGAGGAAAAAATGATGCGTTTGGAATGATAGGGGAGAGAGAGACAGTTGGCAGCGCACGCGGTCAGCATTGAAAACACACAGAAATTTACGAGTCGCGGGAACGCCCACCGGCGAACGCAGCCAAGGCGGGCAATAAATGCCATTGGGAACGAGCGTGGAGCCATCCTCCTCCCCGGCTGCCTTGACTGCCTCCGGGAGGTGCGGCCGACCCGAGCGCCGGCCCCGGGATCTCCGCGAGAGGTGGACAGAGACGGAGATCGCGGACCCGGGCCGACGCTTCGGGCGCAGCCCGGCAAAATCGGTCGAGATGAACACATTGCGGCCGGGTTTGGGCGGGCGGGGAGGAGGGGAGGGGGGCAGGTAGGGTGAGGTGAGGCGAGACGTCGGTGAACTTGAACTTGATCGATATACACGTCGCGAACGAGGAGAGAGAGAGGCGGCCTGCGTGTTGTGTGTACGTGCGAGTACAGCCCCATTTGACGGTCACTATTTTTGAACTTCATGTCTCTGGGAATCTAACCTGAAAGTGATGCTGAGCGTGTGATGATGCGTGAGCAACATGACGTGAGCCCGCAGTGGCAAAACAGATCCCCCCCCCCCCCACACACACACACAATAGGGGCGGGCAAACATCACAGATATCATTTAAAGTTAAAATATATCGCCGTGCAGGAATAAAAATGTGAGGCCGGTGCGCGACAACAACAAAGGCGACGGAGAAGTGCGTGTCATAGGCCGCGAGGGGACATCCGGGAGGGGGGGGCCTCCACAAACAACGTGAACACCCCCAGGTATGGCATGAGGCTGTTGGTCCCCCTGCAGACAATTCCGAGATTCACGTGATTTACGGACGACCTCCGCGAGCGCATGCGCGCGCACGTGTGGGGCGGGGCAGGTTGGTAGCGCGGCGGTCACGGGGTATTGGCGGGAATTTTTTTTTTAAAGAGTTGTGAGGGTTAAATAATCCGTGCGAGCAGGAGCAGGGCAACATGAAAACGCAGAATGACAAACCCAGTTGTTGTTGTTGTTGTTGTTGTTGTTGTTGTTGTCTGACGCTAACCGTTAAAAAAAAGTCGGAGAGTGAGAAAGAAGTTACATCCGAAACGAGGTGAATTTGCGGGCGAAGGGGAGACGAAACACGGTTTCCCGCGCAGAATGGGGGAAAGTGGAGGCGGAAAGTGCGCCAGAAACGGGGAGCCGTGGCATTCTTATTCAAACTGATCTGATTCCGGCGCCATTTGGAAATCAAGCAGCCCTGAAATTGAACTGGGCTGACGGGTGAGTGGCGGCGCCGCGGCGACTTGTGGAGGGGCAGGACGGCTTTTGTAGGTGTACCCGGACAGGGCAAGGGGGTGGAAGGGAGAGGGGAGGGGGAGAGAGAGAGAGAGAGGGAGGAGCACTCAGAAGCAGCCACCACCCTCCCCACGTGCGATACATATTTCCTTTTGTGGTCGATGCAGGTCTCGTATGTGTGATGCGAGGAGAGAGAGAGAGAGAGAGAGAGAGAGAGAGAGAGAGAGAGAGAGAGAGAGAGAGAGAGAGAGAGAGAGAGTGAGTCGGCTCCGCTTTCTGCAATTTTTTAATAAACTTGTGCGCAGCTAAGAAGCCCTCTTGATATTGCTGTGTCCACTCTCTCTTTCTCTCTCACTCACGTCACCGCCCCTTTCTGCGGAGGCCGAAAAGATAAAAGACCGATACGTATGTGTTCTATATATCCAGACATATCTCTCTTGGCTTTTGTTCGCTGTAAATGCCGATATGACTTGGGAATCTTTATTGAGGGAGAGAGAGACAGAGAGAGAAAGAGAGAGAGAGAAATGTGGTAGTCGTAAGCCATAAGAGAGAGAGAGAGAGACAAGAAGAAGCAGGAGATCGTGGCGGCGGTGCGCGTTTTTCAATATTGCGGCATTCTTTGGCCAGATTTCAAAAGAAAGACGGCGGATTTCTGTAATCCGACCGTCGCTTCAAAATGCGGGATCTTTGATGTCGGCCCGCCAGATATAAAAGGCTCTGACCGGCGGGCTGGCCGGTAAGGACCGCCATTATTGGCCATGGGACAAGGCGGCGGACGGGACGCCGGCCGCGAAGGAAAGTCAAATGACGAATCGGCCGCGGCAATGTTAGAGGGCGCTGCTGACGAACCGGCCGTAGGACTCGATCTCTGCCAGACTACCGGACTCAAACTGGACGCGATCGAAGAAAACGATGGTAATTTCTGTTTTTCTTCCGAGCAGTATGCTGCCAGCGGGAAGAATAATACCTAAAGTGGAGTTGAGGTTCATGCAGATCTGTGGCAGTCGTGCGGGTTTTGGGCTGCGAAAGAAATAAATAGCTGTTTAAATCCTTAATTCTGCCAGTGAGATAGAGAGAGAGAGAGAGAGAGAGAGAGAGAGAGAGCAGGGCTCACCGGATGCTGGCGGTGATTTATGCGACTGTCTGGGCGAGTTGCATCAGAGGGCAGTCCGCCGGGCGCCCGAGCGGGGAAGTCCCGTGTACAGCGGTGACCACGGAGGGGAGGGGGGAGCAGACTGGGGACGGACGAGTGGAGGTGGGGGGAGGGACCTCGCACAAACAAATTTCTGTTGAGGCTCTCTCCTTGAATTTCGGTTTCTGGAATTTGGAACGGCTGCGAGAGAGAGAGAGAGAGAGGGAGAGAGAGAGGAGAGAGAGGAGAGAGAGAGAGAGAGAGAGAGAGAGAGAGAGAGAGAGAGAGAGAGAGAGAGAGAGAGAGAGAGAGAGAGAGAGAGAGAGAGAGAGAGAGAGAGAGAGAGGGGGGATTTCGCGATAGGGCGTGAAAGTGGTAGGTCTGCAGGACCGGGGCGCTCTAGGGCGGTGCTATCGTTTGTCACTCATTTAGGAGGCTCGATATGATGAGTACGCACCCGACCCCTCCGACTCCGAACTTTCACGGACAGAGTCCCCGATACGACTCCTTCGCACATTCATTCATTTCCTCGCCGGCCCTCCTGGTCTTGTCTCGCCGGCATTAGTGTGCCGACGGTGTAATGTCGTTTGCAGACGGCAGGGGTGCGGCATTGCTCGCGCCCTCCTAAATGGCTCCTCGCGCCGCCCGCCCCGCCCCGCGCGCCGCCCAAATTGTGATATACTCTGCGACTGTTTGGATATTCGCGGGGCGGTAGTCGCGCGGCCCGTTCCGAGCTTGTTTCTCGGTTCGGATATCATTTTTACGACACGGTAATTGGCCGAATGGCAGAAGTGTGCCTCCTGCTCCCCGTCGCGCGGCGTCTTTTGCCGCCCGTTTGCGGCGCCGCCCGCACCTGGGACGGCGCCGGCAGGCAGCGCCACCGGCAGCCTGACGGTCTGCAGCGCGCTCTGTGAACTCCCCGGGAAACTGTTTCTCAGCGATGCTTCCGATCGCTTTTGACAACCGCCTCTGTACGAAACATTACCACCCGTCCGCGGTTCGCGTTTTTAATTACTCCGAAGAAAAACGAAGAGAAAAAAAAGACTGAAATGAAAAGAAACAGTGATACGAATCTTGGCCGATTGATAAAGTGGTGGAAATTTCTCATAGGGGACGAGTGCAGCTCAGGCGTTGATGAGTTTCCATTCAGAGCCACGAAGGCTAATGAAAAGTAGACGAAAGGAACGGGAAGACTTTCGCGTCACCACCGACTTGGCTCTTTCCTCCTCTCCCTTTCTCCTTCTCTCTCCTTCGCCCAGCGCACGCGCCGTCCCTCTCTCCCTCTCACTCCGCCCCATTGGACGCACCGCACGGCTCAACCATTGGTGTCATCATTATCTTTTATAGGTCTTTTTTAATTCCCTCCAAACAAAGAAATCTCCATAAATATGAATATTAGCCGCAGCTCTCTCTCTCCTCCTGGGGTTCCCCCTGTCTTTTTACTTCTCTCACTCTCGAGCCCTCACCGCGCACCAACGCGGTTTTTTTCTTCCCTCCGGGGATGTTTTTTTTTCCCACTGCAGCAGCCGGACGGAAGAGCTATCTTCGTCTATACCATTGCCCGGGAAAACCCGAGGATTTTCACCGCTCGGTCGTTGGGGTCACCGAGGAGCAGACAGTCTGCCCCTATGTGGCAGCGTCTTTCGGTAGCCTCCTCATATCAATTTCGTTCTCGCTTTCATTATCATACACCTTCTTCTTTCTTCCTTTTTGTTCCGCAAGGATGCCACTACCGTAACCCGAAACCTAAGGGCTGTGCCACCATCTCGTCTAGAACTAGTACTCAGGGGGGTCTCGTCCAGCATCTGTGGACCAGTCGATGCTCTGGAGTAAGCGCCAGCATAGACACTGCTGGACACCGGTGCTGGAACCGCGAGTCATTGGTGGGATGGAGATATCATCGAGATGAGAGAGTCAATTAATAGCCATCTCCTAGCGACTGGGAGCCGCACTCATACGTGAGTAGTTGTATATAGCTCTGCTTTTGATTGGTATTGAAGTTGCTGTTGTGAACCAACCACTTTCGTATCGGGACACAATAGCAAGTCAACTAGACTGATCACAACCAAGACTGCTATTGTGCTCGACGGCGGGCCCCATCAACACGACGACCGAAGTTAGTGGCGATTACAGATACGTACCTCATTGCCGGCCACGTGCCAATCCAAGATGAAATCGAAACTCGGGAACGATCAGAGCAGGTCGGGAAATATGAACGATAGACGTTATTCGAGTCTTTCCAGAACGCAGTCCAGCTTTGAAGAGCTCTTGTCTGCATTCAGCCCACAACCACCCCTGGAAAGCCCACTACTTCTCGACCTTCGTCACGACAAATTCTCGGTAAATCCAAAGAAAGAAAAAAGTGGAGAAAAAAAAAGGAAAAAAAGGACGCAGTCAAATCGCAGGCCAACGTCCTCGCGGCTGCGCAAACATGATTTACTCGTTTTAATATTTGGCAGTGGCCATCAGCGGGGGCGGTAGGGGTGGACCAGAGGGCGTAGTTGAAAGCCAGCAGAAGAAGACACGGCCAACGTAAAAGGAGATGGCTCTTTTCCCCCTGCAGGATCCGCAGGTTTTTCTCCCTTTTTAATACTTTTCTTATAAGCCCGCTCTCTTTCTGTCCCGCGCACCTCGCGCAACTGGCTCTTTCCCTCTCTGTCTCTCCTTTATACAAATGATATAATTCCCGCTCGGTTACGACGGCGGCCGTTCGGGTTGTAAAAGAAACGTCGTAATTAGCATGGCGCGCTGTAATCGCAGTACATGTTTTGTTTTTGCCTGTTTAGCATAACATGAAAAAAAAAGGCACGGAGGCATATTGTCCCGGCGCCATGACTTTTGAACTCGGACCGCGGTGGGGCAAAAACTCATCTCCACCTCCTCCCCGACCTCTCTCTTTCTCTCTCTCTTTTTCTCTCTCTCTCTCTCTCTCACACACACACATACACACACACACACACTCGCTCTCTCGTAGGGAATCACACAAGCTCTTCGCGGATAACCCATATACCGAAGTAGGACCTGAGAGATGAAGAAGAGGCCGGGGAAAGGGGACGGAGAGGTGTGGGGGGGGGGAGTACCTGCGGTCTCCGCCGGGCACCGCCAGCCTCTTAGAAACAACACGGCTGTGTACCGACGGGTCCGGCTGGGTGCCCCGCCCCGCCCCGCCCCGCCCCGCCCCGCCCCGCCCCCGCCCCGCCTCCGCTGCAGCCGAGTGCGCGCACGGACCGCCCGGGGGCAGCGTCTTAGCAGAGACCAACTAAGGGGTGGTTTCTGGAGGGGAGGGAGGGAGGGCCGCTCGAGAACGTTTGTGGGCGTTGTTGTGTTGTTTTAGAGTTTAGGAGGAGTCGGCGGTGGGATTGAGCAGCCCAACGTCACGATGTCCGTCATGTCCGTGTCTGTTCGCGTCGCTAGAAAACGCAAAGGGCAACGTTCGTACAGAAGAGAAATGAACAGAGATAGAGCACCCCCCGAACGTTCCGTGCCGCTGTCTTTATTACATGACAAAATAACTTTGCACGGCGGAAAGCCCCGACGATGATTTCTGATTGGATTTCAGTTATTCCGGAAAGCGAAGAGCGTCGTCCGACAACACGGCCGCGAGTTCTCACGCGACGAGGACGGGATCCACTGAGGCCCCCGGGGCCAGGGGTGCCAACGTGCTAGTAAGAAGATTCCGAGCCGTGTTGTTGTTCTTCGGGACGGATATGTGGAGGGTGGGGGCCCCGGGTGCTGCCGGTGCTGCCAACTGTGCAAAGTGTTCCACTAGATATGCAGAGCTGGATGAAATTATATGGCGACGAGTCAGGGGCGTGACGGGCTGCGAGGGGTTGGCATCCGTGTGTGCGTGTGTGAGAGCAGGCAGTGGTGCGTTACTCAAGACAGGGGTGGTCCACACACACACACACACACACACACACACACACACACACAGGGGAATTCCACCATTCTCCTCTCCAGGAATGCCACAATAAAAATCTAAAATTCAAGCGGCCCAATCCAGAGTACTACCGTCGTGACTCGAAAATGTGGCATACTAGGTGGACAAAACATGAGATTCAGTTATGTTGATATTTTTTCGTCGATCAACCATCCTGCTCCAATACTTGAATTTAAACTGAATTGGACCCGCTCCGGCTTATCCCGGAGTGGATGAGCGTCTTCATTCAGTAGCCGATGACAGGCCAGGGCGTCGCCCCCGCACCCCTGCACCCCGCGCCCCCGCACCCCGCGCCCCCGCACCCCTCGCCCACTATCACGCACGTGATAAGGGGAGACACACGGGGCGCCCTCCCCCTCCTCCTTGGGCCCGCTCCTTCACAAGTTGGAGCGCGGTATGTCGAAGTCGGATCAACATGTCGGATTGGAATTTCTTAGCCGAATTATGCGGTTGAAATTCAAGACGTCGGAGTGGAGTAGTTGTGGAAGGAATGCCCTCCGGGGAAGTCCCGCCCCCACGACCCCCTAACCGCCTCCGGGGGCGGCCCCGGGGGGCGGGCGGCAGCGCTCAGTGACGTGTGCCAGACTCGTATGTCTCTCTCTCTCTCTCTCTCTCTCTCTCTCTCTCTCTCTCTCTCTCTCTCTCTCTCTCTCTCTCTCTCTCTCTCTCTCTCTCACTGGCATGCATGAGTCGAGCCACCCAGGAATCTTTGACGATTGAAAATTGATATAGAACATTTTGTCGTGATTAGATTTTTGTATGCCGGCTCAAATAAAAGGTAAAAAGAATTCAACTGACCTAGTTTGCTCTACTTGGTAAATTTCACATTACAAACTTTTTTTTGTTGTGATATGATGCAGACGACTGGAGCTCCTGAAAATTGGAGATGATTCGGGAACCAGCAAGCCATTTAGTACACGAACCATCTCGAAGATGCCATCGCCATCGCTATTGCCATCATTGGCGTCTCCGATGGGAAAAATGAGCCGAGGCGACTCTAGCGGGCACCGTAGCAATCATACTAAAATTCGAATTACATAAGTGTCCCGGGACCCGGTCTTCCTGCACCACAAACATCCGTCGTCATTCTGTTTTTTTTTTCTTCCCACCCTTGCATACTTTTTTTTTTCTGCTTCTCTTCGCCACCCCTGTGGTAGAGGGTTCGCGACCACCCTCGCGCGAGAGGACAACTGGTTTTTTATTCATACACCACTTGCGTCGTGGCGAAAGGAAAGGACAACCAGAAAGAAAGCCGCAATATGCAAAAGAGGAGAAAGCAAAAAAAAGAAGGAAGGTGGCAATTGCCCCAGCGAGACACATGAAGCGTTCTAAATATTTGATTGGGATCATATTGTACACCGCGAGGTGGTCCCGTTCCCATCACTTATCACGCTATAATTTTTCTCTTTTTTTTTTCTTCTTCTTCTTCCTCATAATCTAATTCGTATCTATGACAGTGGCGCCAACAATACGACAAGAAGGTTTTTGTATGTTTACGTTTGGTTTCTAAGTTGGAATATACTTCGTAACACTTTTGTGCACTGCAGGGCACTACTTCGCGTACTGCAGGAGTTCAGAACACCACATAGTGTTTGCGCTGTTTGAGGCACGAGTATGGCACTTTTGGAAATTACAGGAAAATAAGAGTTGCCTGCCTTGGGGAAATTGCAACGAATAACAACCGCTTTCCCATGCGGCTCGCTGCCGAGGTCAGAGCGGAGGGGAAACAACAGAAACAACAACAACAACAACAACAACAACACGGACGACGGTAATCTTGGTAAAGTTTGCGACGACAATTCCTGCGGGAGGAGACTTGCCGTGCGCGGGACCGCTGATAGCTGTGCGTAATCATGTAATTGTCGCCCAGAGTGGGCCAAGTGGGACCCGAGGAGAGGAGTGCTGCCGTCTCTCTCACGCACGCTGCCGCCGCCGGGGCCCGCCGGGGCAGCGCCGCGGGAGCGACAGAGACGGGGCTAGGGGCTGTCGCACGGAAGTGGCAGTCTCATCTGCAACCCTGCAGTACAGAAGGGAAACAAGACTCCGCCCGCCTCCAGGACAAGAACGAAAAAAAAAACAGAAAAAAAAGGGAAGAATTTTCGAGCAACAGTCTTGGATTCCTGTGCACAGCACTGCCTACCTGCCAGGCGCCTGTGAGGTAGGCACCGCCAGTACTCCTGTGCACAGCACTGCCTACCTGCCAGGCGCCTGTGAGATAGGCACCGCCAGCACTCCTGTGCACAGCACTGCCTACCTGCCAGGCGCCTGACGGACGTTCAGCTAAATCTCTCCAGTGTAACCAATCGTTTTCACGGAGAGAAATTAAAAAAAAAAAAAAAAAAATCTCTCAGGCAACCCTTATAATCTGACCCTACTTGGAAGGCCACGTTACGTGTGTTTCATCCCGCCGCCGACAACCAGAGCGCGGGCGCTAATATTGGCCGCAGCAATGAGAGAGGCTGCCCCGGCTGCCCCCCGCCGGCACCAGATGCACCAACCCCTCGCGATAAAAACTTACGGCGTGGCACTGCGTTTTGATGAGCCTGCAGTAACGGCGGCGTGTGCGGCTGTGTTTATTTAAGTGTTGGACCCCCCCGCGATTACCTCATCGCCGGCGCTGGAAATTACAGAGAAATTACAGATACATTACACATACATTACAGAGAAATTACAGAGACATCTCAGAGACTTTACAGAGACATTACCGAGAAATTGCAGAGAAATCACACACCTATTACCGAGAAATTACAGAAAAATTACAAAGAAATTACATAGACATTATAGAAAAATTACAGACGAAAATTGCAGATGAATTTCAGGGGGACATGCCCGCCCCGCTGACGTCGGGAGCTGAAGAGATGCGCGGGCAGACGATGTGGTGGGGGCAGCGCTGCAGAAATCCTCCGCTATTTTCACACCGAATTGACTGTCTCGATGGGCTGTTTGTCTCTGTGGGCCTCGCGGGCCGTGTCGCCGCCCCTGCAGCCCCTGCAGCCCCTGCAGCCCCTGCAGCCCCTGCAGCCTCGGCAGCCAGCCCCGGGGGTTATTTTCACACCGAATTAAGTTCACTGATTGGCAGTCTCTCTCGGCCTGTGCGCTCGCGAACGTTGGCCCTCTCGTCGGAAGAGAAAAGTTGCGATCGAAACCGTTTATTTCGTCTTTGGCGAGACTGAAAGGAGTGAGAGTGAGAGAGAGAGAGAGAGAGAGAGAGAGAGAGAGAGAGAGAGAGAGAGAGAGAGAGAGAGAGAGAGAGAGAGAGAGAGAGAGAGAGACGGGGGTGAAAGAGAGGGAGAGAGAGAGGTCGAGCCCTTCGCTGTTGAGTCATTAATTCTTCGCCCGCCGTCCGTCGCCGACTAAATTCCCAGCGCGAACGCGCGCACCGCCTTGTGATGACCTTCGAAATAATTATTTGTTCTTCGTGCTCTGAGGACTAGACGAGCCACAGAGAGTTGCAGGTTTTCAGCAAGATCAGAATGAAAATTTGTAGATTTTCAATGATGTTTTTGGGTGTAAAAGTTGATGTACACGGGCCTAGCTAGAGTTCGATTTAAAATAATTAAAACAAGCAAAACAAACCCTTGTAAAGGCCGGTACCTGTTCCTGGACACCCGGAACTTCATTCTGTAGTGACCGCAGGTTCAAATACCGGCTTGGCTGGAGTTTACTGTGATTGCATACTCTCTACCGTTCTGAGGTAGCCGCAGCCGTGGCATGTTCTCATTTCATTGTCAAAACAGGTCTGCTGCGGAAGTCTTAAAAAAAAAAAAAAAAAAAAATATATTTAAAAAAACAGTTTTTAGGCAAAGACGATTTGTTAGCTTTGCGGCTAGGAATTAGAGCCGCAGCGACGAGTTCATCTGACGACACGAGATGCGGGCGCCGGGCAGTGGCAGAACTTGACGAATTATGCAAATGCCTCCCCATGATAAGGTTTTACTCCACGACCATCCATCAACGCCTCCCCAAAGACAACCTTAGGAGCAATCACTAGGTGCACGTTTATTAAAAATTGTTTTCCCTTCCTTACCCCCCCCCCACTCCCCCTTCCACCCCGCGCCTCCCTCCCCGCCCGTGTACGTCTGTGGATATCTTCGGTTGGCTGCAATGCTAATTTTAATTTTTCAGTCGGGCCCAGGCTTCTTATCGTCGAAGCACGACCGTCTCGCTTTGGGGGTGGGAGAGGGATGGATGTATCGAATGATTCGAGAGACAAGGATGGCGCCTGCCCCCACTTGCCCGCAATGCGACCGTGGTCATGACAATTTCTCATAACAATTAATTCTCCCTTTCCTCTTCGCATAGCGCGCACGCGCGGCTAATATTCAGTTTCGGATTGCTAATTAAGTTCTGCTGCAACTGGAGAGAGAGTGTGTGTGTGTGTGTGTGTGTGTGTGTGTGTGATAGAGTGAGATGGAGACTGAGCCACAACGACCTATATCGTTTTACAACGAACTGAAACAAAGAGAGCTGCTTGGTATTTTTGGTGTCCGCACAGTTGGCTATCGCACACAGAGAAATGCAGCCCGGATACCCCTCCTGAGCCTTTGCTATCAATCACCCTCTCGCTCTGTCCGTCTCTCTCTCTCTCTCTCTCTCTCTCTCTCTCTCTCTCTCTCTCTCTCTCTCTCTCTCTCTCCGCCCCTTTCCCGCACCCACGGCCCGTCCTTGCCCCCGGGGCCAACCACCAGCAAGGCTCCAGCAACCCCTGGCGGGGTGTCAGTTCGGCGAGAAATTCGTTCCTTCCCTTCGTCTTAATTCATTCCAACCATTCTCTCAGAATTATTATGATGCCGGCGAAACTCGGCGTACATCTTTTATAATAAAGTTGCCCGTTGCCGCCGGTGGCCCCCTTTTTCGCGGAAACGCCGCCACGCCACCGCCGCGGAGCGCGGGCCTTTAATTAAAATTAAAACGTAACATGAAACGTAACTAAACAAATCATAGAACGCGTCTGTCTCCTTCATTAGCCTCTCTCGCTATCGCTCTCTCTCTCTCTCTCTCTCTCTCTCTCTCTCTCTCTCTCTCTCTCTCTCTCTCTCTCTCTCTCTCTCTCTCTCTCTCTCGCCCGCTCTTTCTATCTCACTTTCGTTGTGTTGTAAAATTTTTGCTGGACGAGCGCAGCAAAGACCTTGTTTGAAACTCGACCAGCGCCCCGCGGTGCCGGGAGCCCGTGGGTTCGAGTCCCGGCGGCGCGCGGACCGTTTAGGGAACGACTGCTAATGTTTGTCCTCGCCTTCCCTCCCAACTTTACTCGCCAGGCAGCCAACCGGAATATGGCGTCGCTCAGGTCCGACAAACTCAACACGGCCCGTGCCCTGCCTAAGGAGTGTCACGGCCCGCTGCGGGTGGTGCCTCTTGATGAAAATCTGGTGTAAAAATGACGTAAGTCGATACCTCACTGCGAAAACCGCTTGTAATTTCAAGCCCGTCCGAAAACCGCTTATAATTCCGAGCGCGTCCGAGAACCGCTTATAATTCCGAGTGCGACCGAGAACCGCTTATAATTCCGAGCGCGTCCGAGGACCGCTTATAATTCCGAGCCCGTCCGAGAACCGCTTATAAACCCGAGCCCGTCCGAAAACCGCTTATAATTCTGAGCCCGTCCGAAAACCGCTCAAATGACTTTTTTTACTCTTTTCATGTTTTCATCAAAACCAAATAATTCGACCCTGCTCTTTTTAATGGTGCAAGCCATTTTTTAATCACTCAAATCAATTTGAAACTATACGCGTTTAAACAAATAGCGTAACGGCCAAAAGGGCCGAGTGTTGTGTGGAAGACACGCTCAATCTCATGCTGCAGGGTGGGGGTAGCAGCGCGCCGCGCAGCGCGGCCGTCTCGTCCCCGTCCTAGCGCGTAGTCCACTACGGGCGCATCAACATCAAAATGTCGCACCGGGCGTCTAAAATTTTGGCTATGTGCTCAACTTCTCCTACTTCAACAAATAGAGGTGTGTATTTATTTCCTTTCATTTTGGGTTCATTGTGTGAGAGGTGATATGAGAACTTTTTCGTGTGAGCTTTCTGCCTCATCAAACTTTGAATGTCCTAAATACTCTAGTATTTTGAAGAAATACATTTTTCTGGCGCAAACCATTTTATTTTGTGTTATAACCCATGTGTTCTTTGTAACCCCTTTAATTAAATTATACTCTACCAGAGTATGCCCATTCCCTAACCTCTGAACTAGTGGGTTTGATTATTTGACTGGGGGCGTGTGGGTGCGTGTGTTCGCAACTATATGATATTTCATTTTCAATGCGTTTTCAGTATACTCTTGTTGTGTGCCCTTTAAAAGCTGCAGAGACGGAGCTAATATTAACCCTACAGAACTAAGTTTAGTACCATTGTGGAGGGGAAAGTGCCCTGATTTCGGAAAGCTAAATATCTCACCGATGCATTGAAGTCCTGATTTGTCTGAACGCTTCAAAGTTTCTTTTTGCTCTCCTGAAAAGTAGTCTGAACGCAACATGAGCGGTTTTCGGACGGGCTCGGAATAATAAGCGGTTTTCGGACGGGCTCGGGATTATAAGCGGTTCTCGGACGGGCTCGGAATTATAAGCGGTTCTCGGACGGGCTCGGAATTATAAGCGGTTCTCGGTCGCGCTCGGAATTATAAGCGGTTCTCGGTCGCGCTCGGAATTATAAGCGGTTTTCGGACGGGCTTGAAATTACAAGCGGTTTTCGCAGTGAGGTATCGAAGTGTAGGGTATTTCATCGAGGCGGAAGACCGAAATCACAACCAGCTCGTTGGAAATTAATTATTCGACGGAGTTTCGCGTTACGTATTCCCGTACGGTCGCATGCAGTTTACCAGAACGTGTGTCTCTGGAGAGCCCTAAGCAAGTCCAGGTGCGCAGCATCCCTCGCACTGTCTCTCTCACGCACCCCGCCTGTCCGGTGTGTCTGTCTCTCTCCCGCAGCCCGCCTCCCCGATGCCTCCATCTCTCTCCCGCACCCAGCCTCCCCGATGTCTCTGTCCCCCTCGGATCCCCCCCACGAGGAGGAGGAGCGCCGAGGTGGACTGGACACCCGCGGAGCCCGCGAATACCCCAAAGCAGAGAGAGAGAGAGAGAGAGAGAGAGAGAGAGAGAGAGAGAGAGAGAGGGAGAGAGATTCATGTGACGTTGGCATGCGACACTCGACCGCAGGGCTACCAACAGCCGACACTACTCCTCCAGGAAGGGCTGCCAACATGAACACGACAACAATTGTACTCGAGACGCCCCCTTCTCTGCCCCATCATCTCTGCCCGGCATCTCTGCCCAGCGTCGCGGCCACCGCGTAGGCACCGGCGGCCGATGAAATTGTTGTAAATATTTAATTAATGAAGTTGTTTTCTGCCGCGGCGCGAAAAATGTAACGCGCCCGCGAAGAAAACTCAAATTAAAACTTTGAATGAAATCTTAGGCGCGGACGTCCCCATTAAAAAGTGATAGCGAAACGGAAACGAGGCGCGGGTGACGGACGGGGGCTTGTGCTCAGTCTGTCTGTGACCCACCCTTTAGAAAAATTAATTTAAAAAAAAAAAAAAAAAGGGTTGGTGCTGTTGACACTTGTGCTTATCGAGCTGGTGTCCATCTGCCTGGCCACCCTCACAAATGTACCTGCGTGGGCTCACCTCACAACACGGCAGTCTCTCTCACTCGCTCCCTCGATGCCCTTCAATTGATAAGTAATTTATTAGGTGTGCTGTCACAGAGGCTCTGTTTGCAGCGGTGGTGCCGCATGCACTCCCCTCCGCCCCCTCAACTCCCCCCCCCCCTCCCCCTTCTGCGTCATCTGACCGATTGTCCATCCGGTGGCCGTATGCAAACACACACACACACACACACACACACAGATGGTTTGACGGACAGCCTGATGCCACTGGCTCCGGCACGTGGAGACGCGTGCCCGCCAAACGGCGTCGTGTTGACTTTGTTTTAGCTTATTAACCCGCTGCGCAGTCGGCTGTCACACAGTGAAAGGTAACACACACACACACACACACACACACACACACACACACACACACACACACACACACACACAGCGACTGCCACTCCGCCACTGTCCTTATCGAGCTGCCAATAATCGTTTCCGACGCGTCTCCGCACTATTGGCAGCAACTGCGGTCCTCACCGCGCGTCCCCAAAGGGCCGCGGGGTCGCGCCCACCCGTCCACGATGAAATGCCGGCCGGCGCCATAAAGGCACGTGGCTCGCCGGGAAACACAGTGTTCGGCAGAGTGTTATTCTAGCGCCGCTTGCGTTTTGTAGTGTTTACGGTCGGCCATCTTGCCGTCCCGGTGCGCCGGGGACTTGATTGGACCGTTTTCAATGCGTCACGTATTGTTTGATGGCCGCACTCGCGTCACGCTTCCAGTGTAACAAACGCGCCGGGGGTAATGAGGCGCTGCCCCGGCCAAATTTCGATGTTACTTTTATGTTATGCGTTGTGTGTTATATGTTATTTCTAGAGTATTTACGTCGACAGCGCTGCAGCGTGAGGATTGGAATTTGACATCGGATGACATTGGCATGAATCAGGGATTTAAAGGCCCGTAACATTACCGGTAAGATTCGCTAAGTTACCGTAACTTACGGTAATATTACCCGACCTTGAAAAATGTGGTATTTTTCGGTAATATTCAGATTTTCAAACTCTGAAAATGGCTGCATTTGGTGTAAAAAAAAACGGCAAAAATGGGTGGGTCCTACCTCGTCCCAGACTTCCGTCCGGAACCGTTCCTGCTTAACTTCGGTGTTCGGATGGGAACCGGTGTACCAGGAGTTGACCGCCGCTAAGACACAGGCACGACGCAGCCACCTTGGTAGGCAGGCTTCCGCAACGGCCAACATCGCCCCTTCCGCTGACTAGATTTCAGGAGTCAGCCCCCTTCGACCAGCCAGTTGGTCTGTGACCCTAAGGCCACTCCCTCGCGAATTGAGAGGGAGGTAGGATGCCCAGATCGTACACGGCCGAAGCCGATTGTACTCTACTCTTCTACGCCATGTATCCAAGTAGGTGTTGCCCGAATACTCCAGATTCCGAGGCCTTACGCTTGAAAAATGTAGAAGGCCGAACCCTAGGCCTCTACATTTAACTTCTGCCGAGTCTTGGCAAGCACCATTCCCCTGCTCGGGCGTCGAACCACTGAGTTAACGAGTGTATTCAACCTCCGGGGAATGTCCGCGGCCCAACGTCCGCGGTCACTCAGACAACACACTTTGAATACGTTCTTTTCGTATATTTTACCCACCATCCTCGGTCGGCAGACTTGAGAAAAATTTTTACTCCGGCAAAGAGTTGAACCCGGGACCTCGCGGTCCTCGACCGGCCCGCTAGCCCACTACGCTACGGAGCTGTGGTGGAGAGGAGCAGCGCGCTGTTGATACTTTAGCCACTGTTGTCCCGCAGAGAGCAGAACCGATGGGATGATTTGGCTACTGTTATGTGGAAAACATGCTAAAGCGTACTGTTTTTAACAGATACCTGCTGTAAATAAATCTTTCTCATTTTTACCAAAAATACCCGTAACTTACCTATCTTTCCGTAACTTACCGTAAGGTTGAATCTTACTGGTATTTTTAAATCCCTAGCATGAATGGTCAGTGTGAGGACAGAGTGTGTGTGCGTGCGTGCGTGCGTGCGTGTGTGCGTGTGTGCGTGTGTGCGTGTGCCGCCGCTGCTGCCATTTTATTACCCGCTGGCCCCGCCGTGGCGGGCGGGCGCGCGCCCCGCACGTATAAAAATATATGGACACTCTTTTGACGCCTTCTCTCTCCTTCTTGGAGAGAAAAGACCGGTCATTTCATTTCGCGCTCCGGCACTAGCGCCGCCCCGCGTCGACGCCGCGAACCACCGACCGAGAGACCTTCTGGGGGAGCAGCACCGATTTTGCTGTTATTTTTTAGCCCCGCGTTGCTTGCTCTTCCCCCGATTTTCCTTCCCCCCCCCCCCCCCCCCCCCGTCTTCTTCATCCTTGAGGCTATTGCGTTTTATGTTTATGGTATTGTCCGTGGGGATGTGGACTCCGCTACCCCTCTTCCTTCCTCCTCCTGTCACGGTGTGCTGGCCACACCGGGATGTGCGTCTCTTCGTTTGTTTGTCTTAGCCAGGGATCGGGTTCGAATACTGGCCGGCGTGTGGTGGTTTCTCGGCGCCGCGCACCGCACGCATTGCTCCCACTCCAGCTGCCGCAGTTATCGCTCCAGTTCTCCATTTCTCTGTGGGCCCATCGTCCTGGAGAACAAGCACCGGCGGCACGACGTGATTTACGCCCCGTGAGCCCGCGAAACGGCTGCCTGTTATAGAAGCCTCTGATCGCTGTGCGAATGAATGTCTTTCGACCCGTTCCACACTACGCCTTGCATTTTCTTTTAAATTCTTTTTAGAGGAATCGAAAAAAAGAAGAATAGAGGTGTATTCGTTATTTGCAGTTTGCACCACAAAGCGGTGGTCAGCACAGCGGAAGACGATCCCGAGGCGCAGCAGAACGTAGGGACACCCCTCCAGGACATAAAAATAGACTCAGGACAGAAACTTTTGTTTCTCCTGCAAAATGTAAAATCAAACCATCGCAGCTCAGTAGATGCCACTGCTTGGTGTCATCCGCTGCTCACAGGTGGCGCCCACAAGCCGCCCCGCGTTCAAAGTTGCATTTAGGTCGAAATTAAACGTCATAATTTTAAAGAAGTTGGCGAGCGAGGCACGCAGGTGGGCGAGAGTGCCCTCAGAGACAAATAGGGACATAAATTTGCCCACTGTAAAGTATAATTTGGGCCTCTGCTCTGACCTACACGCTGGCGCTCCCCCTCCCCCCTCTCGTCCCCTTGCCCATGCCTCATCGGACAGCCTGGTGTTATTGTGTCAGACCGCGCGCGACCCAAGATTTCCGTTTCCATTCGCTGGCCAGAAGTGTCCGACGCGTACGGTGAGCGGCAAGAAAACGGTTTATTGTAATGAGAGACAATTGAAAGTCGTACTTTTCTCCTGCGTCTTTTGCCCCCTTCCGAGCAGCCCCGCTTTCCCCCCACCTCCTCCCGCTTTAGTATCGCGTCAGAAACAAAAGTCTCGGAAACAACCGAGGAGTACCTGGCAATTAAAGTGTTCTGGGCTCTGACAGAAGTAGACAGGTCGACCGCGTCTGCGTTTATGCATGGTATGCACGCGTTTTAATTTCGAGTGATGTGTGTGTGTGTGTGTGTGTGAGTGTGTGTGTGAGGAGGAGGCCTCGTTGTCGGGATGACCCAGTGCTCCCCGCCCTCCCCGTCACGATTGTTACGCCCTCCCTCCTCCCATTCGTTTCCCCCTTCATACCTTTCTCTTTCCGCTCCTTGCGGCCTTCCTTCCGTCCCTCCCATGAAAACCGCGCGAATCCAATGCAGAAAACGGATCATATACCCACCGCCAGAGAAATAATTTTGACTGGGTGCATGGGCTGGATGTTTGTGTGTGTCCAGGACAAGTAACAAAGAATTGTTATTCAGTGCATTTCATTGCGCTTCTTCTCCTTTTTTCGGAAACGTCGAGAGGTGGTACCTCTCATATGAGGCTATACTGGGCGTGGCCGTCTCGACTCACCCACGCCCACAGGGAGGCGTCCGAAAGGTCGAGGAACGTGTTGTCAGCAACGTGTCGGACTTGGTGGTATATTCGGATGCCAGAGCACGACAACGGAAGAAAAATTAAGAAAATGAGAAGGAAAAGCGCGCTGTACCCTCTCGAAAAAGATGAGAAAGGAGTCGCGAATGCAGTATCATCATCGCATTGAGCACTTCTGTACTCCGGAAGCCTTGTCCGAGCAGGGGCAGGGCGGGTATGTTCACGGTGGATGCACAACTCCTAGAGCTACTGCCAGTCATGATGCAACTGTCGCTGCACAATTCCACGCGCAGCTTTATTCCGCAGGAAAGAGATGCGAACAGTGAGATGTACGGTCATGGTGCCAAAGATTACTGGCTGGCGTTCCATACACGGCATCGCTCTTTTATAAATCCGTTGAGAAGCTCAACAACCCTTCTGCTATATGCTTCCTTCTTTTTTTTTTTTGGCTCGGATTGACAGATAAAACGCGTTGACTGAGTGGAGACATTGTGATGTGCCCTGACTTCATAAAGTACCAGAGCGACATACGGCACATCTCGTCGGATTTCATCATGGCCCCCTTTTCCTTGCGCTTTTATCCTGGATTACCACAGCGGGAGGGTACGTTCTAAGCTCCCGAATGAGTGCCTGCTCGCTCTGCCGCTGCTCCCGCGCGGGCAAATAGCCTTTGTCGATCCTCAAACACTCAGTCTGCTTGTCCAGAACGCCATGTAAGGTCCCTGGCCCGGTTCTCAATTTTGTGGTTAAATTAATACATTTCGAGTGGAACTGTGAATATCTCTGATAGTCTTCGGCTTCTTGGCACTGAGCATGTGGAACCGAAGCCGTACTGCTCCGGTGATGAACCAGTCGAAGCAGCTCTGATGCTCCACAGGGATCTCTCGCTCCTCTCCGCATTGCACACAGCTCACCTATTCTCACCTCGTATTATCGACCTGCCCCATCTCTCTCTCTCTCTCTCGCACACACGGAGTGCGCTAACAATGTGCTACTCATCCCTTTGTCTGGCGACACGCGCTCTGCCTCCACATGCGCCCCACAGGAGGCACGTCAACAACGGGCCCATTTAACCGTGATCCAATCAAAACTCAGACAGACGGACGGACCATCTGCAGTGACCGCGGACCAAGCGGAGCTGTGCTGTGGCAGATCGTCGCCTCGGCGGTGCCGGGCGGTGCCTTTGAGCCATTGTCCGAGCCGCCGCTCTAGTTTCGAGGACTGGCCGTTGTCGGCGGCTCGGCTCAGGAGATGGCCTCATCACACAGTGCGAAAATGGTCAGTCCGGGTGGGAGTGAGTGAGATGTCTGCGGTGCGCTGACAGCGAGCGACGGTCCGTGGGTCACAGAAGGCTGCACAGAAGGAGGTCTCGCACGGAACGGTCGTGACCGCCTGACCACATTTCTTATCGAACAGGGTCATGAGACCACATTATTTGGAATCCTTGAAGCCAAGCTGAATCGAACACAGGTCTGAGTATTCATCTTCAAGACCGTTCGCGACCAAAATTGGGCACTGATTACGGCTCTTTCATTACTAACAGTGTAGCCAGTCGGTACAGTTACATTACACACACCTAACCTTAGCTCTGCTGATCTAACCCAACACAACCTGACCTTGCTACGACGTGCCTGCTGCACTGCGTTTGATGACGATGTCACCAAGCACCCCCCCCCCCCTTCCCCCCTCCCTTTCCTTGACGCCCCCTGCTTTGCAGCGCGTTTTTGTCACCCCGCCGGCGTGTCGTCTGCCTACTGTACACACTGTCTCCCATCTCTCTCTCGCACTCACCTTACCATCGGCTCCACCCTTCCTCTCTCTCTTGCTCTCGGTGCATTCACGCGGCGGACCGCACGGTAAACAACACACTTGACGAAAAAATTCCGTGTGAGGCCGCGGGCCCGTGTGATTATACGGCGTCAGGGACAACGCCTTGAAGGTGGGCGTAATGCAGGGTGGAGTGCACCCGACCTCTCAAAAAAAAGTTGTGGGAAAAAAAAGGATTTTTAGGATTTTCTGAAAAGTGCAATATCTGCATATAGGCAACACCTTCAAAAACGTCTGCCTCAGATTGGGACGCAAAGTTCAAAGTTTGTGAAAATAAGAAATTAACTTTTCCCACGATTGTGGCTTACAGTAGACAAACACGTTTTTCGACAAAATTATTTAGTCAATGTTTTTCCACACTGGAAAATGGCACCTCCAGACTCTGCGATTGTATTCGTTTGTGTCGGCGTCTGTTGCGTTGTGAGGCTGCCTCGAAGGTCGTCGCTTCTGGAGCGAATCTGGCTATTCTCACGCGCGCTGCTGCCGCTGCTGCTGCCGCTGCTGCCGCTGCTGCCGTTTGCGCCACCGCCGCCTTGATTTGTCGCTCTGTGGGACGATCAGAGCCGCCGTGTCACCGCAGAGGAAAAGGACTGGAGTGACATCATACGGCCGCGCGCTGACAGGTCTGCATCCCTCTCTCTCGCACCCGCTGCGAGGCGCGGCCGCGTGTGACGGAGACGGCGGACCGCAGCGGACGCAGCCGCGCCGAAATCCTCGGCCCCCCCAGCCGGTCACGTGACCGATCCGTCATCCTCGGACGTCTGGAAATAATCATGCCATCGGCGGCTCGCAGTGCGCGCGGCAGCAGAAGGGCGAGAGGGATGCAAATCCCAAAGACGGACAGAGACAGTGTGCGAGTGAGACGCACTGCTGATCCATCATGCGGATGAAGAAGTGTGTAACGCGGCAGTCGTCACGGCAGCGACACAGTCGGCGGGGAGTTACGGCAGTCTGCGCGGTCAGCAGCAGCAGCAAGCACCTCCACAATGGCAACGAGTCGCTGCTGTTCAATAGCCGCGCCTCTCACGATGGTTATCCGTTCCTGAAGGAGGCACGTGTTGCGTCGGAGACAGACGCAGAGCGACCAATGCCGACCGCAGGATCGCAAGGGCTTTTGTCAAGGCGCCTGCTTTGTAACGTACCAGTGTGACACATCGTGTGCGGTGAGGTTCCTCGCAAAAGTACGTGTGTCGATTTTATATGATATCCATCATTGTTCTGGACTCTGCTCGGAAAAGTTACACCCTTAGAATCCGTCGTGATCTCAAAGGTTTATTGTGAAGGATTGCGGCAATTGTGGTGCGAACTGCCCTGTAGTGGGTGATAAGTGTGAGGAGTAGAGTGGGTGCGGTAGGCTGAGGCCCTCCGCTGTGACATACTGGCCGCGAGGCCGCGGGCGGGAATCGGACCGGAAACAAGTGGTGGCATTGCATGATCTTTGGGAGGGACTGTTGCGGCGGGCGGCGGGCCTTGGCGTGGAATTGGAAACACTCTCCCTTTCATAGAATCATACCTCGCGCTCTAGATCATGTCGCGGCTGTATTGTGCCGTGCCTTGGCTGCTTTTTTTTGCCCTCTCCGCTATCTCTCTCTGTCTCGCTCACTCAGTCCCGTGGCCTACACATCTCTCCCCTCCCCTCTCCAAAACCGTCCGAACGTCCCCGTTGTTCGGCACCAAAGTGTCGACTCACGACGCGGCGTGGTTGTCAACGCGGCGGCGGTGAGAAGGAACCCACTTCTGCGCGGCCGCAGTCTCTCTCGCTGGACATGGCGCTGGACATTGGCGCGCGCACCCAGTGCGGCACTGGATCACCTGCTGCTGTGTTTCTCGTATCGTTTTTCCGCGCTCCAAAATGTTCGTTTGGCGCCGTGAAACAGTTTCCGGTTTAAACGCATCTGTTCTTGATCGCTGCTCGGCACTTTCTTGCTCGGTGACAGTGTGGCCAGCCGTTTCTGCATCCACTCCATCACTGCTGCCAACTTGTGTGTTCCAGAGCAAAGCGCCGACAGCCATCCCTCCCCGGGCGACTTTTAATGCATTTTTATTTCCCATTCAACTGTTTTGAGATTACATAGCAGCGGCGGTGCTTTTGTGAAGGCGTCTTACCCCCTCTCCATAAGTCACTCCCCGCGCATGGCTATCGGGCGCAGCCGCGGATTTTTATTATGATTGATGGGCCTGTATCATTGCGCGGGGTGACTTGCGGATTTGTACCGAAATTTGCCTATTTGGTTGGCAGCGACTCTCTCTCTCTCTCTGGCACTGCCTTTCTATGTCGTCGACGAAAACGGTCCTCGCGGGACGACGGCGCGGGAGATGGAAGATAAATTAGCTAACCGCGCCCTCCGGTACTGACGTAGGTTCGGTAGGAATAGCATTTCTGGAATGAGCCGAGTTGGAATAAAATCCGAACGAAGTCGCTGAGCGGTAGATGGCCTTCCTCGACGTTTTTGAGGCACTAGAGTATACACCGGAGAAGCCTGACACGGAAGTAAGAAGTCGCAACTAACAGGCAGAGCGCTGGTGAACGTATGATGTGCTTTTCACTGAACAAGCGATTTCTCATACTGCCCCCGCTGGTTTCTTCTTCGTTGCGTGTTCTCACCTCCGTTTCAGGCTTCTCCGTACTTCTCTACATTTCCCGAAAATTTATCAAACCTCATCCACTCTCCCTTGGTCTCCCTTTGCCACTCTCAGAGCAGACTTGTAGCTCGCGTGGCACCTCCCCGGGCAGCTCTATAACCGCTATGCACTTTGCGGACGCAGCCGCTTTTGACGCGCGGTCACCACACCATGACGGCCCTGGGACCAATCATATCGAATCAGGATTGTGCAATACGGGGGACGCGGACGTACGGGACGGTGACAAGACTGTGACGTTCGACTGCTCGGTAGAGTGCTGGCCGAGGCAGGCTGAACCGTTCTCAGCTCCCTGCCAGATGAAGTAAGGTTAGGTTGGCAAAAACTTCTCGCTGGATTTCGCCTTGGTATTTGTATGGTTCTCGGGCTGGAACAGCTCTTCCAAAGTACAGACAATCATGACTGTCCGAAAGTTATCTCGTGCTATTAGCGGCGGGTCGCGTGCCCTCGTCGGCACGTAGGTGGAGACGCATTGCGGGGGCCGGGATAAAAACCCAAGAACAAAAGACACGCGGAGAGGCGCAAAGGCACTGCAAACACGACTGTTAATGAAACCGGGCGAGTATGATCCTGGTGATTAGTGTGATCAGATAGTTTGTTACCATTAATAAGAGCGGGAATGCAACTATGACATGTCTCATACGGCGAGTCCCATTGTTAGGGGGCCAAACTGCGATAACACTCGGCGTGACTCAGCGCTGCAGTAGCCATATGCCTATCCTTGTCGCACCCCATGATGATGCTGTTCCCCGCTGGGCCTCACAGATACCAAGGTATACTCAATTCTTGTCTCAATTCTGTGCGGAGGTCTGTAAGGTTACTGCGAACTACGAGCGTCGCGAGCGGGCGTGCGAGTGGGCAGCCCTGAGAGCTAGACAATTTCCGAAATGGTGCCGCATGTCTCTCATGACCCCGGAAGAGCCGAGAAACGTGTCTTCGCCCGGAAAGGTAGGCAACACAAAACTGGTAGTGCATTCCAACGCCTCATACGACGAAACCACGGTCGATTCTGAGCAACCAGGGGTTTTCCTGTTCTTTTGTGAATCTCTCCTGTCTGCTATGTCAATTTAAACTTACCCGGATCACACAATATTTTTCGGCTGAAAACTGATAAGACTTTGCCATTTTTACGAATTTTGGCGAAAAACAATTTTTAGGATCAGCCCCAAGACGTTGTACCGTCTTGAAAATGGTGCCTCATGGCACTCTTAACCTCGGAAAAGCTGAGAAACATGTCCAAGCCCAGAATGTAGGCAGTCCAAACTGTTCAAATGACTGAGGAGTTGCCGCTACGAACGACCCCAACCACTCACCACTACGGCCGGGCGGCAGCCGGGCGGCAGCCGGGCGGCAGCCTCTCTGTGGGGTTGCGGGGGCGTCGTGGGGAGGGGCGTCACGGCGGGCCAACCAGCGGCGCCAGCACAAATACCGCGGCGGTGCCGTCTGTCTGTTTGCCCCCTCCACTCGACGCCCCACGACGCCCCTCCGCGGGGTTCGCGAGCCGCGCGGAGCGCCGCGCCCACCCAGTCGTACCGCAGTCGAAACGGAGAACTCCAATGGCACGAAGGGGGCGGTGACATTATTGGCTGAGCGGAAACCCGGTCTCCGTACCAGGGCCAATCCGTAGCGTCCAAGATTTACAAGACAGGCATGAAGAACGGCTCAAACGTTCTAGGACAGACTCGTTCTTTGAGTTTTGAGGGGAAATTAGTTTGTTGTGTGGAAATGGTGGGTGGTACATGTAGAGGAGAAGCCGGGGGGAGGGGGGGGGGTATATATATACACATACCGATTTTGATGAAATTGATATGGGCGATAAGGGAGGTCTAAAAACGTACAGGAGCACCCTTAGTTGCTTCAACGCCCTTCAACGCTGTATGAGGCGTTGAAAGTGACGTGTAGTTTGGGGTTACCTACCTTGTGGGCGCGTGAACATGTTTCTCGGGTTTCCCGGAGTCATGAATGTCATAGAATTTTGAACCCCCAAGGACCAAAACTACAACTACGAATCACGTGTCACAAATTCGCCCGCAATTGGCCTTTGGACAGTCTAGTTCTAGTGCAGGTGGTGAGGAGTGGAATGTTAAGGAAAAACCTTATCATTTTCTTTTTTTCTTTAATAAACCTCTCTAAGCAATAGCATCGGGCTAACAAATCGTACACAACTACTCAGCGCTTGTTCAACTGCAGAAGCTTATGTCCATATGTATATATATTGCAAATAACAAAGTTTTTATGCTCAAACAGTGATCAAAGTGGCTGGCACAAAATTGCAGTGGGGAATGAGTCATACTCGTACGTTGAACCACATTTACAGAAGACCTCCATGCTTTTGAAATTCACAATTGTACTTTTGAGGTCTTACTTTCAAAATGTCACTACGTACACGTACAAAGCCGCTAGCGATGCACAATAACAACAATCCTGCTAATAAATATGGATCGTCGCGTAAATAAGTATCACAAAAATTGCTTAGATTAGGAAGAATTTCGTCTCATCTGTCTTAGTGAATCGGAGGTGTCTACTCTATGTTTACGAGGTACGTCACAATATTTACACTAAATTTAACATCGGGAACACATGTTCGGGCAGTGTGCTTCACATTTCCAGTACATACTAAGACATATTCGCCTTTTAAACGTAAGTCTAATTCAAATACGAATATGTGGTGTATCAAATTTCCTTGCGGTCTTCTGCTGCGACAGTTTTGTACCTCTGACACACTTGCAGAATTTCTACAGATTTTGCATATTTTAAAGCTTGACCATTAATTTTCAGAGGTCCGAATATCATTCTGCAGCCTTTATTTACATTGTATCTCCAAATATGTCTTTACAAAATAAATCGAATGGTATATATATTCGTAACTATTAATAACTTAACATGTACACTGCTCATTCAAATCGTTTCAAAATCAGAGGCAGGTCTTGTGTGCTGGAGACAGTGATTTTGCAGTGAGCATCCACTTTAGTTACCTGCCTACGTAACGCTTACATTCAACCTTAGAATACAAAGGTAAAATACAGTACAAGAAGATATCACAATCTAACAGTTCGAAAGGAAACTGCTTGAATACTAATTAAACATTCGTCGGCATCATAATAGTCAAGTTTTGAACGCGTTTGAAAATCAGGACTAGGCACTTAACAAATAATAAATTACCTAATAGATTTTTTTTTAAAATACGAAAACGTAAAATTTCCAGCAGCCTGCACTATGATGCTCCTCCAAAAAGAACGGAGTTTTTGAAGAAGTTTGACCGCGAATCTGAAAAAAGAAAAACAAGGGTGCGAATGACATTATTTCAGGCTGCCAGCTGGAAATCGCAAGGAAACGAGGCGCACCCTACTTGTGTCGACGGGCTTACCAAGCATCGCAGGCGATTTGCGCTCTCGATCGGGGAGTGGTGACGTCTGAGGGTGCTTGAGCGGACTCTGTTGGTGATGCTGCTGCTGCTGGTGCTGCTGCTGCTGTTGTTGCTGCTGCTGCTGGTGGAGTGGCAGCGGCTGCTGGGAATGGTTGTGTGGTGACGGTGAGCTGTGGAGGCCCTGCTCCTGTGGGTGCGCCTCAAGCTGCTCCTTTGCCTTCCTGTCACTGTCCGACTCCCTTGCATCTGCAACATCGGCGATGAGCAAAGATGATTGTCTAACGATTCACTTATATTTTTAGGTTTGTTTTTTCACGCTCCTTGATAAGAATAGTTCTGTTTTTTAGTTATTTAAGTATTCCCCGTCTCCATCAATAATTCTGTCATCGAAATTCCGATTTCCATTTCTCGGTTTTAGCTGAATACACATATTGATTTTTTTTTTCACTGCCTTTTCTATCGCTGGGAATACATATCAGATGCGAATATGGAGGACGCAGGAGGGGGCTATTGTGGCCGGCATGCGAACCTTCTCTTTCCCGCGCGGCGCCCATCTTTGTGACCCATTCAGTTAAGCGGGGACGGATTAGGGAACGCCGCGAGCGGCGAGGCGGCGGTGCGCCGGGCCGGTACTGTCCCAGGCAGCTGATTACAGAGTCCGCGCCCGCCATCTTGTACGGCCAATACAATTTTCTGTGTCACAAATGAACATGCGCCCCGTTGCGCACACGCTGTAATTTACCGGACGATCTATTCATTCGTTTCCCCCCTTTCTCTCTCTCTCTCTCTCTCTCTCTCTCTCTCTCTCTCTCTCTTCTGCGGCCGCCCCGTTAAACTGTATCATTACGATGATCGGAAAGGGCATCGCATAATGAAACGGACGTCGTCGGTGCCGCGCGCCCCCGGCGGCCCTCGGCCCTTGGGCCTTATGAGCACTGCACTGCCCTTTATGGATGATGACCGTCATCTCTGCTCAGTGTCTCACGGAATACCGGCCAGAATGCACATCACCGCAGCCGGATCGGGTTCCGCCCGTAACGACATCTCGCCACGGACGGCGCGGACGCCGGCGGACGCCGCAGCGAACGCCCCCCGTGATCGACTTGCCAGGGGTGGAAACCTCAAGTATACAGTGCAGAAAAGTATGCGAGAGAGAGAGAGAGAGAGAGAGAGAGAGAGAGAGAGAGAGGGCGGCGACAGCGGCGCGGGACGGAGATGGGAGATGATTGATGATCGATCTCTCTCTCTCTCTCTCTCTCTTTCTCTCTCTCTCTCTCTCTCTCTCTCTCTCTCTCTCTCTCTCTCTCTCTCTCTCTCTCTCTCTCTCTCTCTCTCTCTCTCTCTCTCTCTCTCTCTGTGTGTCCCGCTCTGCATTGCACACTCAGGTTGGGTTTATACTTGAGCGCACCGCACAAGGAAAAGAAAAAGATTCGGAATGATTCTTCGCACACACCGGCGTGGCGTTCGTGTCCACGAGTTGGCTCTGTCGGAACGGATCAGCCCGTTCGCATTTTTCGTTTCGATCCCCGACGGCAAGTGAAGTACACACACACGCACACATGTGCGCACACATGTGCAGGCGCAAGGCCACAGAAGGTTTCGAGTTGCACATGAGCACCGAGGAGAGGCCACTAAGGCAAATCAGTCACCGATTGACAGCGCAGCGGCCGATGCAGTTCGCGCCCCAGTGCAACAGGCCTGCCGCTGTCAGTGGGTGACAGACTTTGTTTCTTTTCTCAACGTCCCCAGCTTTGTTATCTCAAAAGGTGTTTTTCTCTTAAACTTTTTTTTCTTTCAGCAAAAATAAAAACATTGATTTTTTGAAAATATTCTATCAAATTTTTAGTGCAAAGAAACAGCTACCGTCCCGGAATGAGCGAAAAAAGGATTCCGCATGCCGGGAGACGAACCGTGGACCTGCGAATCACGAGTCACTTACCGTTGCCAACTGCGCCACGGAGCGCGTCCTCAAGCTGCGCTCTCCGCTTCATCTCCAGCTCCAGTTGCTCCTGCAGACGTCTCCGGGCTTTCCTTTCCTTCTGCAGCCGCTTCTGCCACAGCACTGACAACACAACAACAAAAAAAAAACACACAAACGTTGAGTTTTTGTCTGGAACAAGTCAACATTCCAACTTTTTTCAGCGACAAAAGAGGCATCTCAGAAAGTGATATGAAGCATAGGACGGTCCGTATCCCTCCGATACGTATCGACACGCCGGCCCCTCCTAGTCCTATTTCTTTTATTTCATTCCTCGTGTCCCTCTGGACGCCTCACTGGACCTAATTCAATTACACCGCAGCGCGCGGTACGGCCAAGGAGATTGTGTTTCAGCGGGATGCGCGCGTGTGGTGACGACTCGCGGTACGACAAATTGCGGTTCGGTGCGACTCGGCACAGCAGTCTGCCACTCGCTGGGCGGCGGCCAGTGATGAATTTCTCATGACTCTATCAAACGCTGCCATGTCGTTGAGCGCGCGCTGCCATTTCGTGGAAGTGTCGCGCGCGATTTCTCATAGTGCATGCGATGGGCGAGGGGCGGTCGTGTTTGCAAAGCGGCCGTTGCAGGGCCCAACGGCCCATTAACGGGTGTGATACAAACGGATTACGACTTAGCGGCCACCATATAGACGAGCCCAAACTGCGGGGTATTTCCAAACATACGCCCTCGGACTTGGTTGAAGCGCGGTTAATAGCATTGAGTGTTTAGGGGGCGTTCACAAACCACGTGACCTTTGCAGGGTTGGGAGGGTGGTGCAGACTGTCGATGGCACGAGCTGTAGCATCCCACTGAAACTGCAGACCCGGTGGGTTCGATTCCCACAGACGGTACCACGCACTTCCCAGCGATCATTCATAAATAGAGTTCTCCGGAGAAGCCCGACACGGAAGAAAGAAGTCGTAACGAAGAAGATGAATCCCGGAAAAAATATGAGAAATCGCGGGATTTTTGACGGACAGTGGGGTTCCGAATGCTCGATTTCTCATACTTCCCCTGCATTCTTCTTCGTCGTTACGACTTCTCACTTCCGTTCTGAGCTTCTTCGGAGTACCCTATAACTAAAGAACCTCTTGATTACGTGTTACGTGGTTCCTGAATGGACCCGTATACGAACGAAACTTGAAATTTAATTTCACAGACCACAAAAGCCGTTTCCTGAATTTCGGAGGCTTCCGAAGCTGGGGTCAGTCACTCTTACCTTCCTGGGCTGGGAGCTGGCATTCCGCGTCATAACCTCACTTTTTCACGCGGCTCCCCCTACCCCACATACACACACTGAGGGCGGCTAAACCAGCAGCAGCAAGGCGGTGGCCGGCGGTAATACCCCGGGTAATACACCGCCCCGGAGGGTGTATCATCTTGACAATGAGAAGTCGCTGGCCGGGGCCGACCGAAACGGGGCGGAAACAGAGCACGACTAGAGGAGTGAGCGGCTCTCAGCCACACACCCTTTCGTATCCCACCCTCTCTCTCTCTCTCTCTCTCTCTCTCCCTTGCTGTCTCTCTCTCTCTCTTCCTATGCCTTTCTCTGTCCGTTCCTGCGTCTTTCTCTCTCCCTCGCCCTCCCTCGGTGTCCGGTGACGGTCGTTGGTGGAACTGGGGACTTCGCTCCACATTACTCCTCTGCGCTGTCCGCCGTAAAACGGACTGCTGTCTTCATCTCTCTCTCTCTGTCTCTCCCCCGCCTCGTTCGAATATCTCTGCTTCTTTCTCCCACACCTCACTCCCCCCCCCCTCTCTCTCTGTCCCTCTCGTTGTGTTTCCGCCCCGGGCTGTGGCTGGCTTGCCTGAGATCAGACGACGCGCCTTTGACGCAATTGGACTTAATTAAATCCAAGGAGAGAGAGGAGGGGAGGGGGAAGTGAAACGGGAGCCCAGTCCTTTTGCATTCGGAAACATCAGCACCCGACGATTGGGGGGTCCAAACACAACCGCGCAACTCCGCAGGGAACTCCGCGATGCTTGCGGCCCACTCTCTGTATCTGCGAGTCTTTCGCTCCAGATTCGACTCTGAGAGGAATCAAAGGCTGGTGCTCATTGGATCCGAAACTGCACAAAAATAAACACACAAAAAAAAACACGCAAATTTGGAGTTAATTTCTTTGCGCCTTATGATTCGATCACAGGGGTACTTCGATGGATAGTCCGCTTCGCAGGGAAGGAAGAATAGAATTGTCTTCGACAAACGAAGCGGAAGTGAAATATCGTCGCAGGGATGGAATAGGGCGTTTCCTTCTGAAAGGTCACTTTCCAGTGGAGTGCAGTGGAGCCGTAGCGGCGGAAAACGCGGCAGGGAAACCGCGACGTGCCTCGGGGGGCTTCGGGGGCCACGGAGGGGGAGTGGCGCTATCCCGGGTCCTGGCCGCTCCCTGGGGACCCTCTGAAATCCACATTGAGATTCTGATTAGTCGCGTCTAAGACGGCGACCCGTTGGTCTCTCTCTCTCTCTCTCTCTCTCTCTCTCTCTCTCTCTCTCTCTCTCTCTCTCTCTCTCTCTCTCTCTCTCTCTCTCTCTCTCTCTGACCGCCAAGAAACGTCGCCGTCCACGACCAGAGGGCAGTGCTGAGTGGGGAAGTCCCTCGGGGCTGGAGCGAGACACAATAGGAAGACCTTGCTCTCTCCCTCTCTGCATCTCTCTCACTCTCTCTTACACAAGTGTGTGGGTCATTGCGCCCGTCCCCTGAGAAGCCGCGCGTATATCCCTACAAAGCGCGCTTTAAACGCCTCCAAGACGCGCAGAGGATATCAAATCAGAATAATGGTCGCACCGGGAAAGCTACATTGATTCTGCCGGGCTGCTATGTCGTGGCGCGCGCGACTTCAGCGCCGCCGCCGCCGCCGCCGCCGCCGCCACCGCCACCGCCACTGCCTTGCAGACGACCATCCTGACCTTTCGCCTCGCGGAAATGTCGTCTGCTACGCTGCGCCACGCCCCGCACGACTAATTGGCCAGAGACAAAGTACTACCAACCGGACGGCACCTAACCTCACTGCTCCCCACGATTATTGATTTCGCACAGCGACAACTATAACTTCTAAAAATAAATTCTTGAACCATATGTCAAGAGGATATGTTTTTGTCGCGTTTCTAACTGACGACGCAGTTGACGCTCTATCTCTGGTCCCTTTTCAAATTTTTCTGCTGGCCCGTGTTTGCTCCAAATGGAAAGAAACACGAAGAAAAAATGGGGGGGGGGATGACAACAGCGCCTCTAAACGAGCCGGCAGTGGCAACCGCGGAAAAGCACGCGGCAAACGGACCGGACCGTCCTTTCAAAGCTCCGGTCGAGCGGAACATCCCGCGGTGCCACAAGGCGGTGAGTTTTCCTCCGTAACGACCATGTCGCCGGCCACGCGCCAATCATCCTCGACCAATCACAGGCCGTCGTTCGGACACCGGAAGTGAAAGCGCTATGGTCGGAATCCCGGGCGGAGTCGAGTTGGGGCATTCGTGTGTGTTATTGACAGAGGGTCCTTCACAAATTGCGTACACTGTAGAAATTTTCCTATTATTGTGTTGAAAGTTATACCAATTTTTTATTTTTATTTTTATTTTCCGTTGACTTGAAAACTAGGTTTTTATATGTTGATCATTGTACTCTAGCAGGCCAATGTCACAAAATGTAAGAATCTCGGGTTTATAAAACTTCGCGAACAGTTTAGGAAAATCCCAAACAGTTATCGTGCAAATTTTCATATAATTTTGTTGAAAATTCCCACTATTTTAATGTTTACAGAGCAGCACGCATCTACAGTACATTCTATACAAAGCCACCGTACTCACTCCTTGTCCGAGTCTCGTCCACCAGTTGCCTCTCCAGACTCTCCTTGAGCTCCCGTTCGCGGAGAACGTCCATCTTGAGCTCCGCTAAAACAGACCACACGCACACACACATTGAAATCAAACCACACAATTTCGGATGCACGACGAGGGTTGAGGAGACACTTCTCGGTGCATTTCAAAGTGAAGCAGCCGACGTGGGACCAGAGGGACCAGAGCCAGGGCCCGCAATGGACACCGTTTGATAACAAGCGGCACCTGTTTTGACAGCTCCTTCTACGCGTGTTGACAGCGCGGTACAACAGGTAGCGGCTGATGCACCGACCAGTGCTCGTCTGTCTGCCCGGACATGGAAGCACTATCTCAGATCTGGGGCGCGCGGACCCCACATCCAATGCCTGTCAGTTCCAACGGCCGGCCAGACCGCGTATCAATACAGCGGCCACCCCGTGTGACCGCCGCATATTCGCCTGAGTAGGCAACCGCCGCGCAGAGCAGGCAAACCATCCACCTGTTGTGCTATAGGCAACCTGAGGGACGGGTCAGCTTCTGTCTGCCGCTGCTGTCTGTTGTCTGTCCGCTACGGTACCGCGCACGCAAACGCAACGAGTTGAACAACTTAACACGTCGGAGCGCGAATAAAATTTGCAGTTGAGTGTTGGCGGAGCTGCGCGGCTTGTCAGAGAGACGGGCACGCAGCAGACGGTAGAGGGGCAGGGGGAGGGAGGGGGCGGACTTCTTTGTGCGGCGCTAGCGTTTGCGGATTTTACGAGTCGGACGTACGGCGAGCAGACACAAGGCGCACCGCAGGGACTAGACTGGTGAGCGCGGGAGCGCAACATGTTGTTGCTGCCAGGTGGCGGTCACACACACACACACACACACACACACACACACACACACACACACACACACACACACACACACGCGCGCACACACACACACACACACATTCCACGATTGTCTGCGAACGGTGACGTCGAGCGCCTGTGAAAGCCAGGGTAGGCAAGCCCGCACGACCCGCGCGCAATGCAGGAGTTGTGGTTGCCTACCCGGCAGGCGCCGTCTGCACCCAGCAAATCGTTTCCTTCGTTCGAAGACGCCGTCTTTCGTGGGAAGACAGTGAAATAGTGTATTTAATTTGAAGAAAGCTTCCTTCACGCAATAGAAAATTTATCTTACGTCAAAAACTCCTCCATCGATTCAAGGGGGAAAAAAAACCTTGTCCCCAAAGTTTCTTTGAAGAAGGGAAACGATTTACTGGGTGTGGGAGGCCGGCAGAAAACAATCGGGCCATTCGGACACGCTCGTCTGGTTTCTGCCATGAGTTAAAATAATTTTACAGAACTGGCTTCTGAAGGAGTTTCGAACTAATTTACTAGGCAGAGAAGAACGGCGGCGTAGGCATCGATTTGGCGTAAACTCTTTTATCTCCGCCGGCAAATCTGGGGAACGGGATAATAAACACCTCGCCTGTACAACACACGGAGTCAGGGAACTGTGTCATGAGGAGAGCTGCAAAAAAAGGGGGGGAGGGGGGGAGGAAGACACATTTGCATTTAGGTTTATTAGGCAGCCATGAAGAGCGCCCTGCATAAGCACCTGCACTTCCGTCCGGCTCCCACGGTTTGATGTCTCCATGCGCACTGCCGCTCGGCCAGCGTAATTGATTGATGCTAATCTCTCCTGCAAAACCAGAGCACGCAGCCTTGCTCTCTCTCCAAGACAAACAATTTTCTGATCTGATTCGAAGACCGTCGGGTCTGAGGGAAAGAGATTACAACGAGCAAAGCTGGCTTCTATTTCATCGCGTTGTTTGATTTTTTTTTCTCAATTCCTCATATTCGATGAGACGTAAAAATTTGGAGTTGAAGAAAACCAGCTGCCACTAATTTTCGTATTAAGAACCACTAAGCCAGTGGAAATGTGTATAAACGCCATAACAATGATGTTCCTGGTACAGAGGAATGATACACAGGAGATGCGTCCCGTTCCAGCACTGGTCGTGCGCGGTCGAGTAGGTCAGCCCCTTCTTCTTCTTGTTGGGGGCAAATTATTTATGAGCTGCATATCTCGCAGGCTGATTGGACAAATCAGCACCAGCATCGTATTCCGCTGTTGCTGCTGCTGCCGCGCGGTGGCTGTTCCCTCCTCTGGAAGTCCCCTGCATAAAACGGAGATTCCCACACAAGATGCGTGGTTCTCTGCTGCCTCCCAATGATACTCGGCGTCGATCGGCGAGCGTTCGTTTTCAATTCGACTCTCTTTCCGGTCTTGTGTGCGTGCTTGTGTGTGTGTGTGCGCGCGCGCGTGCTGGCCTCCGGTTTTTAATTAACACATACACGAAAGTAATCAGCGACAACCGGCGATGCCGTTAGGGACGCACAGCGATGGGCTCTGTGTGGAAGCCACCCGGATAGTCAGAGGAGTCACACGAAACACGACCCACACATTTTTAACAATTTTTAAATGTGAGTCATTTTGACGAACGTCGGCCGGGAAAGTCCCCTTCAAGTGTTCAAGTGTTGTCCTTTAAGCGCTACCGACAGATGAGTTGGAAATCCCCAGCTTTAACGCATTTGAGACCGCCTGCGAGTCACTGTTCTGTTTTGAGACTGACGGTACCACTTTAGCCACGGTAGTACGCCCGCGATGTGGTGTCGGCGGCACACACACACACACACACACACACACACACACACACACAGAGGAGGAGGAGGAAGGAGCCGATTTACTCACGCACTTTGTACGGATTTACGGAGCTGACATGGAGGGGCGTACGTATTGCACACATGGAACGACGACCCGTGTACAAGTGTGTATCAATCGAAAGAAGGAAGGAAAAGGGAGGCAGGGAGGGGGGAGAGGGGGGGGGGAGGGGGAGGAGGCAGCACAACCAACAACAGACACAATAACCTCCATACTCCGATTTTCCAGTCCTTTTTGAAGAGCAGCCAAGACCGATTTCATCCAAAATAATTCATTGGTATTGCGTTTATCGCACTGGCAAAACAAATATATTCTATCTCTCTCTCCGTCTCTTTCACACACAAACACAAACCCACACACACACACACACACACATGCACGGTTTGCGGTGTGCGTTTATGGGAATTGGATGAATGCTATCGGCTTACATTAGCGCGGGCACAGCGTCGTTACAATAAACAATTATCCCACCTGGGGGCCCCCACCGGCCCCCACACGGCCCTGTGGGGGAACTCGTGGGGGTACACGTGGGGGTACTCGTGGGGGTACTCGTGGGGGTACCTGTATACCTGAGGGGCCGGCGGACTGAGAGAGGTACCCGGGGGTACCCGGAGGTACCTGAGCGTGTTGACTCTGCAGAACGTCCAATTGTAATAAATTGAAGGGTTTGCGCGGCGGCAGCGCGTGCTGTTCGGACCGCCCGTGGGAGGGAGAGAGAGAGAGGAAGAGGCCCGCACGCGCGCTGCGAGTGCGACGGAGACGCGCACGACGCAAGTGACCGCAGCGACCGCACCGCAACACAGGTACTCGAGTTCTCACTCGGCGCTATCGCCCCTGAAATGCCCCGCGCCCGCCCGAGAGAGACAGAGAGACAGAGACAGAGAGAGGGCGCCGCCGGACCGCAGCATCGCTGGTCAGCGGCGGTCCGCCGGCGCATCGGACCCGCTAAAAGGTTGCCCTTTATTGTTCGACTGTCACCCGATACGGTCTCCGCAAAGGGCTGCGTCCGCTGAATGCTCCAGCTCTCTCTCTGTCTCTGTCTCTCTCTCCGTTGCGGCAGCAAACGGGCGGTCAGAGAGAGATAGTGGTTTCCGCACCGCGGCTACGGGCGGACGCCTCTGATGCTGTGGGCGGAAGGGTGACGCGGTACAGTCACGGCCAGGAGTATCGGGCCGGGCAACAACGTGGGAGGATAAGCAACCGTCCGCCCGGGAGGATAGGCAACCGTCCGCCCGGGTGGATAGGCAACCGTCCGCCCGGAAGGATAGGCAACAGTCTGACCGGGATCGGTAGGCATCCGTCCACCTGGATAAATAGGCGCAACCAACCGCCCGGACGGGAAAGGCAACGTCTGAGTCTGGTAGGCAACCAACTTCCAGCTCGGCGGCAGCTGAGTGCGCCGGTCTGCTGTTAGCGCGGTCGCCGCTTATTTGCAGGAGGCGCTGTAACACGCAGGACCCGGTGCGATATTCGCAGATCGTGACGTTCGACTTACGGTTATGGGGCGCGAGGGGGGCCGCGCCGGCGAACACACATTAGGCGGCGCTCTCTCCGTCGCACTCGCGCGCCCGCGCCGACACGGTGCGAGTGAGAGGGGGATAGGAACACGGCGCGCGCGACAAGCCAGCGTGTAAGTATGACCCGGCATAAAGTCCACGGGGACGGGCGGGCGTGCACGCCAGGGGGACGACGACGTTCGGGGCGCAACGGGCGATGAGAAATTCAGAGTTTCAGGATTAAGGGGGGCGCCCGTGAAAACGCGCAAGTCGTTCAAATTCTATAAAGCTGTGTTTACATAGGTGGATGGGTAGACAGATAGATGGCAGGGTGGCCGCCGTGACTGATCCGGACTGGGGGTGGCTGCGGCGCCGTCAGGGGGTGGCTGGGGGCGGCTGGGGGCGGCTGGGGGCGGCCGTGATATGATCGGCGGGGACGGCAGGCGGACGGCAGGCGGACGGCAGGCTGGGGGAGGACCGCACTTTGATGTATTCTGACCGCCCCCTGGGGGCCGCGGCCGCGTCTGTGTGCTGTCACCTCCCCTGGCGTCATAAACGTCAACGCGCACTAAGTCATCCCTCGCTTTGTCCGGGGTTCGATTCCCGCGGCCGCGGCGACATTTTTATCCCCCCCGGCGTTCAGCTCTCTCTCTCTCTCTCTCTCTCTCTCTCTCTCTCTCTCTCTCTCTCTCTCTCTCTCTCTCTCTCTCTCTCTCTCTCTCTCTCTCTCTCTCTCTCGGTATGAGAAATACATGTGAACTCACCTCTGTCTATGTCCACCTGCCGCTCCTGCGCACGGGCGTTCTCGGCGGCCACCTTGAGGAGGCGCTGGATGTTCCTGAGCAGCGCCATGGTCCCCAGCGCGCCGCCACCGCCGCTGCCGCCGCCGCTGCCGCCGCCGCCCTCCTCATCGCTGTCCCCTCGGGACTCCACGGCGGCGGAACCAACGGCGGCCGCCCCCATGGAGGCGGTGGGGCCGTAGGGGGGCGGGGACCCCGCCAGCGGGGAACTTCCCAACCGGTGGCCGTGGGCATCAGTCAGATCTGGGGGTCAGAGGTCAACCTCAAACAGCTGCACAGAACCTGGAACCAGAAGGTGTTCTGTTCTCCGGGACCTCACCTGTCGGTCTGTGTTCGTCATCATCCTCGGGGTTGGAGATGACGTCGTCGTCGTCGTCGTCCTTATCCGAGGCACCGGGGTCGCTGTCCGAGGGCGCGGCGGAGCCCGCCCCCGACCCCCGGGACCCCGCCGCAGAGCCGCCCCCGCCGCCCCCGCTGCCCCCGCTGCCCCCGCTGCCCCCGCTCTTGGACAGGTTGAGCACGGGGCTGTGCCCGTTCGGGGAACCTGCGGCCAATCGCACACGCTTAGTTTCTCATCCTTGGCGGTTTTTCGTAGCGAGGCTCGGCAGCCCTGACGTACCGTTGTGGGAGGTCAGGTCTCGCGCCCGGCCGTCCGCCCCCTCGCCGTCCCCCCGCTCGTGCTGGATCCTGCAACAGGTGGGGACACATGTCAGGGGGGCCAACTGTCAGGGGTCACCAGAAGGTCACAACGGCGCAACAAAGTTAAACGCGAACGCCAAGTGAATGTGACCGAAAGCCAAGCACGCGAGGTGGTAATTTGAAAACAAAAATAAATTAAAAAATTGTCACATCCTGGCTCTAGTATTTTATTTTTTTAACGGTCCAACCCTCGCACTGCGCACAGCGAGTTGGCATCGGAGGGTCTCCCCTCGTCAAAGCAAAGTTGGAATGTCCGGCACAACTACCGGGTGACAGCGGAACGGCCAATAATGAAGTTATTGCGCGCGTCAGTTGTGTCAGAAATAAAACGAAACAGCAAACAACAGCAAAACTAACAACAACCAAATAAACAGGGACATCCCTTTGAACCTCGCGACGCAAACACGCAGCTCGGTTGATTTAATTTCCTGCCACTTTGCGAGAGCTATGCGGGAGTCGACATGAAGGGACGATTGTTTGTCACTTTGCGAAACAGATTTGCCGCGCGCTTACCTTTCTAAGTTTTTTACTATCTCTTCGTAGGCGGCTCGGCAGTTCTCCCAGCTGCGACACAAAACGAGAAAAGAAAGACACATCACAAAATGGTTTCCTTAAATTCAGCAGTGCCAACATCAACATTGAAGAATCTAGTCCAGCAGGGGTGCCAAGCCCCACGGAACTCACTTGGTTATAGCCTCCATGGCTGGGATCCCCGGGGGCGGTTTGGCGGCGCCGGGGGGTAGCGGGGGCTGCAGGGCGGGATGCGCCTGCGTCCCGGTCACGCCGCCCCCGCCAGCCTGGGGCGGCAGCGGGGGCAGGTTGGGGGACATAAGCGGGTGTTGGTACAACTGCTGCATCGCCTGCAGGTGCGACGGGGGAGCGTTGTATCCGTTCGCCAGCAGCGGGGACTTGTCGGCTCCTGTGTGCATTCAGACACTCAATTTTCCTCGGTGCGGTTGGTAGCCCTGCGGCTTTTCGCGTCGTTGCGTTGGTAGCGCTGCGGCTCGTGGCACACACGTTGCGACAGATGGCAGCCCTTGGCGAATCCATTTCTCTGGTCATTGTTTATTCACCGCGATGTTTCCTGCCCTGCTCGAAACCCCTTCGCCTAACCCTTCTCCCCGACCCTCCTCCCTCAGGACCTTCCAATACAGCGAAAAAAAAATATTTTAAAAAAATCCAGTATCTAAATTTTTCATACCTGACCAGATAGATTTCTAAAGCGTTACTCCCTATCCAGGAACTCCGCTTGCAGTGGAATGGTACCGCTGGATTTCTCATCCCCTCCGACCGGCCCTGGGGGCTCTTTACAGCCCCACTGGGAGATGCGCTTTTCGGCACGTCACGTGACCGAGTGCAAATACGCCTTCCCCCCCCCCCCCCCTCTTCCTTCTCCTCTCTCTCTCCCCCTCAAGTGTTTTCATCTGATTTTCGACTTTGGGTCGTCGTCGCGCCCCTTTCCAGCTCCTCGGAGTGGCGAGGCGTGGAGATCCGCCAGCGGGAGCAAAAAAGAAAAAAAAAAGGAGGGAAAGACGCAGAAAAGTGTTGGTCTCGCACGTGCCCGTCCTCCCCTCTAACCCCACACACACGCACACACACGCGCACACACACGCGCACACACACGCGCACACACACGCACCACGACAGCGAGTCGGTGACGCTGCGGTTCGAGTACTCCGCGCGTGCGGTTTGGGGAGCCACCCCCGCGATTTCCCTCTGTTTTCCTTGTCGCCCTTGACTTTCCCGCCGCCTCACCCCTTCCCTCGCCCCTTTCTCCTTCCCTCCGCTATCCGATTGGTGGATTAGGCTGCTCATCTGATCGAAGACGGCTCGGCCCGACTCGGCTCCCCCTGCCGCCGCCGCAGCAGCGCCGCCGGGTCTCGAGTTTCGGAAACGGCGGTCCTTCCCCCATTACCTTCCCCCCCCCCCCCCCCCCGGTGCAGACAGGAGGCCCGTGCCGACGCGAGCAGCTCCTTGGACAACAACAACCCTCTCAGCCAATCACAGAACTGCGAAACTTTTTTCGTTATTTTTTTCCCCCCAGTCCGGCATCCTAGCGGCCTTGATCGCCGAAATCCGTCTCTCACATGTTTTTTTTTTTTTTTTCGAAACATTCAGAAAAAAAATCTGCTCACGTCAATCGCTCAGACTCTCCAAAACAGTTATCAAAATTCCCTAAATTCGATCGAAGTTCACTGGACCTCCTCAGTTGTCCGAGGCCGAAATCACATGTCTTTCTCACCTGACAGGTGTCCGTTCTCGAAGGGGACGAAGTCGCCGTTCTCCAGGCGGTGCTTCTTGAGCTGCGGGTGTCCCTGTAGGCCCGCTGGCAGTCCCAGTCCCAGGGGCATCCGCTTGGTTGGCCGTCCGGCGCGGCTGAAACACCACCAGACAGGCTGCTAGTTAGGAACAGAAGGCCTTAGCCGCTCGGACCTATTTTTTATTTTTTTCTCCACTCCTTTCGCAGAGATTTCCGTCGGCCATAGCCCAGTAGTGTGGTATGTATGTGCGTCTGGGATATCTTACGCTCTGGACGAGGAAGAGATGTAGAAGGGAGGGGGGCGGGGGGAGGGAGGGGGATCTCTCTTGCTCCCCGCACAAGACTTATGGCTTTCATCTCCAACTTTGTGGGTTTCAACATCATTTGGAATGGAGAAGGTTATCTAAATAATCTGCAAGACTTCACACCACGAGCGTGGCGTTGTCCGAGTGCGGTCTCTCTCTCTCTCTCTCTCTCTCTCTCTCTCTCTCTCTCTCTCTCTCTCTCTCTCTCTCTCTCTCTCTCTCTCTCTCTGCTTCGTTTCAGATCAGTCGGCACAGCGGAGTATAAACGGACAGGCGGCAGAAACTGACGCAACTGCTAAGGGGAGCCCGCTTCAGTTACCAGACTGCTGCTGCTGGGTGACGGGTATAAACGCACTGCCTTTGATGTGGTTTGATACACACACTCCCCGATGAATGAACACTGCGGCCAGCTGCTGTTGGTCCGAGCGCGCGAAACGACAGCCCTGTTCAAAATCAAGGTAGGTTCAGTTTAAATCTGATAGTGGCGTTGGTATTTCCACGACTCACACGCCAAATCGATGTAGTACATTGAATCGGACCCGAAAGACGACGGGCGGAGAATGGCTTGCAGTTTTCTCCGACATGAGTTATGAGAGCGCGTTGTGCAGAGAAGGCGGAGCAGACCCCTCGGCCAGGGTTATTATTTATTTTACATCTCGCGCGACAAAAGTACATCTATGCTGCAAACTCATCCAAGGGGTTGTGTGGAGAGGGTTGCTGCACCGCAAAGGGGTGAGTTGTCATGATTCCTTTCAGTGCCCTTTTTATTATTATTTTTCAATCGTCATCACCCCTCTGCTGTCAGAGCGAGAGAGAAAGATGTTCACTGCCCTCTTAGTGCGAGAGGGAAGGGATGACACGATGACGGGAGGTCGCGTAGCGCGCGCAGTTGGACAAGCTCAGAAAAAGGGCGACTCCTCAATCGACGCGGTAGCGCGTCTTATTCTTCGTTCTGTAATCGATCCAGTTTATTTTGTCCATGAGTTTTGGGCTGCAGTGTACCCGCCCACTCGCGGGGCCATCCTCGTTCGGCAGAGTCGTATTACACGGCAGAGGGAAAAGGGTTGTACATTCCCTCCCAAAATCAAGGAGGAGGAAACGCGAGGACTCGGGTCCAATCGTGACGCATGTCATTACCAGGCGTTCCGTCAGGACCTCGCCAAGACGGCTCGATAATTGGTGTATGAAAACTGGATCACGTACACGTGCCTGGAGCATTGCTGAGTGGAGAGGCCTGGACGGGGGGGTGTGGTGGCGACTTTACGGAGGCTCAGGCGAGGGTTGTAGTCTCTCTCTCTCTCTCTCTCTCTCTCTCTCTCTCTCTCTCTCTCTCTCTCTCTCTCTCTCTCTCTCTCTCTCTCTCTCTCTCTCTCTCTGCAATGAGGACAATTGAAATTGGATATGTTATTGCTTTTGATGCCGATGTTTGCAAAGGATATCTCTGATGCTGCTGAGGTGGTAAGGGTCCAGAGTGCAGGGAGGGTGGTAAGGGATAGGGGTAAGGGGTGGAGGGAGAGAGCGCGAGTATGAGGGAAGGGAGTATGACAAGGCAAACCAACTGCTTCTCATACCGGACTGATGGCCGTCTGAAAAACATCGAGAAATTCTAAAATCAAACAAAATTCCTGTTTGACGAAACATACAAACGATGAGGGAAGGAAAGAACAGAGCAGGGGGCAGAAGAAGAAGAAGGAATAAAATGAGCAAGAGGCGGTGGCAGTCTGCCGTGTCTCGGTGCAAAAATTAAAATTATTCCCCAGCACCAGAATGAGAGTGCGGCGTTGTTGTACTTTTGCTGTCCTCGTGAGGCACTAATCAGGAATCATTATGACCGCGCACGCCTGTCCGATGCAGAGAGAGAGAGAGAGAGAGAGAGAGAGAGAGAGAGAGAGAGAGACAGAGAGAGAGAGCACGATAGGGGAGGGAAGCGGAGGGAGGGAGAGAGCTGCGTGAGGGGGGTGGTGGTCTCTCGCTCTCTCTCTCTGTCCTTCTCGCACCCAAGCGATGCACCGTGCGCGCGGGGTTTGTGCGATAGAGAAAGGCGCGATATGATTTCGAGCGCAGCCACGCGACGCGTGGGTGAAGCGTGGGGGGCAGGAAGAAGGAACTCTTGCCGTGGGAAGGAGTTGGAGTTCCAATCCTCAGCGGCCCGCAAACCGAGCGGAAAGGCAGCGGCGCTCGCAAAACAGGAAGTTGATGACAGGCGGTGCCCGGCGGTGCTGCGGTACTGTACTCGCCGGCAGGCGGCGGCCGGTTGGCCGAAAAACTTTTGGGGGGAAAGGGAGGGTTGCCATGAAGAAACTGCCGCACCCCACGAACCTGGTCAACTGCGAATAGGGGCTGGATTTTGAACACTGCCACCGAAGCTGGACAGTTAGAATCGTATGAGGAACCTCGGTTAGAAACTAGCACACACACACACACACACACACACACACACACAACACACGCGCGCCACGGGGTCAAGGGAAGTGCAAACACCCCCCTCTCTATGGTAGTGTCCACCGCCACCATCAGATGGGGGAAAGAGACACGAAATAAAAGAACAAACAGCCACCACCACTTCTCTCTCTCTCTCTCTCTCTCTCTTCACTCCCCCTTTTCCTTCCCACTCTCCCCCATCACGGGGTCACTCGGGCGTGCGATTGCCTCTAAACAGCCCAAAAACGGTGATTTCCTCCCCAAAACCCCCATATATTTATTGATATCAGTTGCCAGTGCGGCTCTTTTGCTCTGTTTACCTCATAAACAGCGGCGGCTGTCCGCGATGGTGGCGGCGCAGGCTCGTCTTTCAATTTAAAAAAAAAAAAAAATTATTTTTTTGCTGCGTTTTGTAGAGTGTGTGGGCCAGTCGCACTCGAGGGGGTGACGCCTCGCGAACTACACGTGAGAGAGCTCCGCTCGCGGAGTCGAGAGGGAGAGAGAGAGAGAGCGAGAGAAAGAGATAGAGAGAGGGGAGGACAGAATGGGGAAAGATGGGTTATGCAGCTGCATGTCTGCGTATTTTTCGTGCGGTTTTATGGACTGACCTTTTTTTCTGTTTGTGCAGAGAAACGAACGTCGCTCCTCCTCGCGCATCAGGACCCGCTCACTTCCCCCTTTTCTCTCTCTCTCTCTCTGTCTGTCTCTCTCTCTCTCTCTCTCTCTCTCTCTCTCTCTCTCTCTCTCTCTGCCGCCGAGCCCTAAAACCTTTGCCATACTGTGTGCGTGAGTGTGCTGGCTGTCAGGACAACTTGCGCTCAACAAAGTTGTGAGAGTCAGACGCGGTGGAAAAAGGAAAGATGCGCGAGTGAGTGCGGGCTGGAGTGAGAAAAACGGGCGTCGGACGCCTGTAAGTTACGCAAGCCGACCTTTCTCGGGTGGAAATTTGCAAAGGTTCGTATAGAGATCAAAGATTAAAAATAAAAAAAAAAAGAGAGAGAAGGAGATAGAGACACAACATGGCGCCGCCTTACGGAGAGGGCGAGGGAAAGGCGGGAAATTCAGCGCAAGTACGTGGTGTCGTGTGTGTGTGTGTGTGTATGTATGTATGTATGTATGTATGTGTGTGTGTGTGAGTGAGTCGTGATGAACTCGCCATTGAACGCGCGTGGACGCGGCGCGACGCCTCGCCCTGGGAAGCACTTTATTGGCACATCTGTAGCGTGGATGAGAAATATATCGCTATTGCGTGTCGGGTGTCAAGAAAATGCAGTATGAGAAGAGTGAGTGCCCGCGATACTCGCCACGAATAAGTGAAATCCGGGCTCGTCGGGTCTGCACGTGGAGTCAAACCGTCATCGAATTTCATTTCCTTTCAAAAGTCAGAGACGGCAGTCGGAGACCCCAGTATAGCTCGCTCTGGCATACCTTTGATCTGCAAGAGTCCAGGTGGAATTACTTCCAGATCGCGTGGACACTACCTCTTGTGCAGACTTTCGGTGGCGTGCTGTGACCTTCCCTCATAAGTCGGCACGGACGACTACCAGCCCGCTGCTTCGCTGCAACAAACTCGTGCATAACCCGTTTCCTTTTTGTGCCATAAATAATACCACGCCTCCCGATTCCCATAAATGATTTTTTGTTTACATTTGTAGGTACATGATGACGCGTACCTGTTTTCCCCCGGTGCGACATGAATGTTATAAAGTTGTAGAACGCTTGGTTGCGTGGCTGGGTATGGCCTGCGGTACACATCGGCAGACACGTTCGGCCGTAATTCAATTTCGACCAGAGGCAGCAGTCCTTGCGTTGGCTGAGCTCTCTGTTCGGTTGTAACGGTTTGTCAGACGACTCGAATCCAGGCGAACTCTCCGAAATGCTCATCTTTGGCGTTCACACGCACTTTCAGTAAAAATGACTTGTAGCAGGGTGTGGGTAGACACAAAATAATTGCAAAAATAAATAAAATTGTCCGTCCTGGAGCACCGCTTTTCATCAAACGTGAAATGTGCAACTGAAAATAACATCAAGGGATTTATTTTTAAATAAGCTTTGCAGCAATTGTGACGCTGCAGCTGCCAGGTGTCTCGGTGCGTGCAGCCGTGGCGTGACGCGCTGAGTTTGCTGCACTGTTACTGCCAAGCCAAACACACAAAACGAGAACGTGCGATGGAATATCGTTTGAATATTGACTCAGGCTTCCATGCTCCACTCGTACACAACGTCGCTCGTGCCCCTCCCCTCACCAACCCTCTCGACTTGATGTGACAGCCAGCATTCTGCACGCAACCTGCCTTCCTCGTCCAAGATCGTGACCCGAGCAAGATAGTATAAATGTTGTATCATTACGGTCAAACGCTATCGACTGGTTCACTTTGTTCGTTTCGCTGAGGTCTGCGGATTCGCGGTAGAGTATCTGAGAATGAGGGCAGAGGAGGGATACAGTTTGAGAATCAAAGATCTTTTGCCGCTCGCGTCTCGTCGGACGCGTGAAGGAGAGGTAAGGCAAACGCGGAGAGGGACGAAGAATGCACACAAGAGGAAGGGCGAAGCGGGAGTCGAAGACGTCGGCGGAGGCGGGGGCGGCGGGTGGTGGTGCGCCTGCCAGTTTAATTTGAAATGTAATCTGCGTATAGTTTCCGGTTAAGAAGTATTCGTGCCGCGAGCAGGGCGCTCCGCAGCGAGCCATTATTGATTGCCTCCATGTGTCCCAAGACGTGCGGCGCCCGCGCTGCCGGCGCCATGAGAGATACGTTGCTCTGGACTCGCACCCCGATGTGTACACAGGAGGTGGTTCTGTCCCTAGGGGAAATGCAATAACAACCACCAGAGAGAGAGAGAGAGAGAGAGAGAGAGAGAGAGAGGGGGGGTGAGAAAGAGGATGCGAATGCGCGGCGGGGGCTTAGCGTGCGGCAGGCGAGCTATCGACTCCTAAATTCATTCAATAGAACAAATGTTTTTCGCAAACGGAGCAGAGGGAGCAGTCTGTTGCACCCTTGTTACTACTCCCTCCAGACAAATGCTGTCTACCATCGGAGAAAGAGGGCGGAGGGCCGAGAACACTTCAAAGGATCATTTAGGCGTAAGCAGTGCGTTGGTCAACTGGATTGGGAAATTTGAACATTTTGCAATGGGTGCGTAAAACCCAAATGTTTTCAAAAAAAAAACCTTTCTATTGGGAGAGTTTCTTTCCCCCGCCTTCATTTAAATTTTCGCGCGCTGTGGCAGCGTTGGCACCCCTGGTACTAATGGGCGCGCACCACTCCGGGGCTTATGTCTCTTTCATAATTAGCGGCAAACACTGCCTCTGTCTCGCTCCCCGGCTGTTCCCTCTCACTCACTCTCACCGCCTTGTGTCCATCTCCAAGAGATTCACCTGGGCCCCCCATTCCACCGCCTTCTGTTTTATGAAGCTCACAGCGTTAGGTGGGCATGTTTTAGTCGAATTGCCGCCTCTCTTTCTCTCTCCCTTCCCCGCTCCTCCCTTTCCTTCTGCTCTCTGATTAGTATTGATTTTCGGCGCCACCTTCACTCTCCTTTCCTTCCCCGTACCAACGTCGTTGGCCTTGCCAACAAACCGAATCTTGGCTCACTTTGCTGATCGTTTTCGTAGTTTCGGCCAAAGATATCACTCAGAACCAGTCCATTTTCAAACCAGATGAGAACAAAATACCTACAAGAATTTTCATGGTGCAAAATGTAATTCAATTCTGAGTTTGATGAAACTGAACATGAGCAGGTGTGGATCGCCTTTTGGCCAGTGAAACGCCATCAGCGCATGGTGCCGGCCCATTCTCTGCCCGGCTGCGCGGCGAATTGAATTGTCCAATTACCGAGTAAGAGCAGTCATGTCATGTCCGAGTGCTCACAACCCTTTTGTCGCCGCGTGGAGTGGCACTGACTGCTGCTCACGGGACAAACCCATGGAAATGTCAGCTGTTATGATTCCGCGGCAAGTTTCAGAAATGAATGCCTGATGCTGTGACATCATTTTTCAAAATACATAGGAGGATTTTTTTCCAGAGGATGACAGACGACATCTGCGCATCTCAGGTGTCCGCCATCCCTCTCAGTAAACATACCGACCACGTTTCGTCCCACCCCTTAGTCTGTCCCTCTCTCTCTTTCTCTTTTTCCCATTCCCTTTTTGAACCACCCTCTTCTTTCCTCTTTCTCTCTTCCCTTCCGCTGAAATTGTGGAAGCCCATTTGGACTCGCTCTGTGTCCGCGTACGGAAACGCGTTTCCTTCTCACCGCCTTCTGCGCTGTTACCACCGTCACGCCCATCCACCGCCTGCTCACCCATTACCGCCCCCTTTTCTCCAACGAAAACTTTTAGCGGCGCGGCGGGATGGCCGACGCTTCCGTGTATAAATATATGAATTATTGGATTGTCTCGAGGAGAATCATAAAATACGACACTTCTCTGTCTGTCTCTCTCTCTCTCTGTCTCTTTCTCTCTCTCTCTCTCTCTCTCTCTCTCTCTCTCTCTCTCTCTCTCTCTCTCCCTCTCTCTCACTCTCTCTCTCTCTCTCTCTCTCTCACTCTCTCTCTCTCTCTCTCTCTCTCTCTCTCTCTCTCTCTCTCTCTCTCTCTCTCTCTCTCTCTCTCTCTCTCTCTCTCTCTCTCTCTCTCTCTCTCTCTCTCTCTCTCGCCCTTTTCGTTGCGTTGTTCGCGTCCTGTCTTTCTTCCTCGCGTTCAGGCGCTCCCGGCAGCAGGAGGGCGAAACGCACTCACACTGACATATCTCGTTAATTATGCGAATTTGAAGAGCACAGCAAGGTCGGCATTGCGCGTGTACGTGATGCGGCAAGAATAGACGAATGGCAAAAACTGGATATTGCACAGAGGAAAAATTTCAGAAAACGTGGAAATTCATTGCCACTCTGCGTTCAGTACGACGTCTTAGACCCCGCAGAAGACCACTATCGTCCCAAAACAGGGTAAAATAGATGGTAACTGTATTCCGCGAAAAAGCTTCGTGCCACATCTCGGTGCTGAGACATTCCCAAGGACAAGAAGATGGCGAAGGAAAAAAAAGGGGGAGTGACAAACAAACTGGATTCATCGCAGGGAATCCGAGCGAAACTGACAAGGCCAGTCCGCCTGGTTGCGAATGACGTGAATACCATTCCTTCCTCTCGGTATGCATGATCGGGAGGGGATTTGCCAGGCAGACGGTCTCTCTCTCTCTCTCTCTCTCTCTCTCTCTCTCTCTCTCTCTCTCTCTCTCTCTCTCTCTCTCTCTCTCTCTCTCTCTCTCTCACTCTCTCGTCAGTGAATCACACAAGCTCTTCGCGAATCACCCATTTTCCCCGAACTCGCGTCTACTGTGTGGCTGTTTGCCTCTCTGTCACAGCTCATTTGCGTCTCTCCGTGTACTATCTGAGCCGAAACAGATAAAAAAATATAGAAACATAGTTCGTTTGCTTTTTTTTTTGCTGCTGTAATGAATTGCAAGGCGAGCGTTGGCTTTAGCATGCGACCGGACATTCTCCAGATAGTGCTGCCAATTTTATGCAAAGATAAAAACTGGAGGATGCTGTGTTAACATTCATTTTATGTTTCTTGAACGAGACAAAGTCCTGACGCAGAGACGCGGCCCTAGTGTGAAGATCCCGGTGTTATCATCCGCCTCTGCCCGCCATATCACCGCGGCCAGGAATACAATTATACCCGGTGGCAGGCCGGAGGAGCCAGAGGAGCCACGGGATGAGAACAGACCTGCACCTCCTTCTCTCTCGCTCTCGCAGGCCCACTCCCATCAGAGCAACGAGGACGGTACGATCCGGAGGCAGCCGGAGCACCGCCCCCAACCCAGTCAAATCACACACCACCTGTCACATATCTAAACAATAGCACCGCCTCCTTCGCATTGTTTCGTTATAAATGGTGCTGGCTGGCTGGCGCTTGTCTGCGCTCTCTCTCTCTCTCTCTCTCTCTCTCTCTCTCTCTCTCTCTCTCTCTCTCTCTCTCTCTCTCTCTCTCTCTCTCTCTCTCCTCTCATTAACGTGCTATCACTCCCCCGAAGAAGTCAGTCAGAGACCATTCTCATAGTGACTGTCAGTTTCCAGGTGCCCTCCCTCACACAGTATACACGCACTTCTAAAAAAAGTTACACAAAGTACTATCCCACATGTTTTACCAATAGAATTGTACTTAGAATTCCTAAAAGTTGAGGTTTCAAATCGAATACATCAGCAATTGGCTGCGAGTACCCGCCCGGCATTCGTCAGACCTAAACAGCGAGTAAATAGACCGACCGCGTGAGGCAAACACATCTGTCTTCTGCGGTTCCACCAAGTTAAGCTGATGTTTACCTGAGATGTCACACGGCATGTGTCATACGGCCTGTTTGCTCGCGGCGCAGTACCAGTGCACACACGCGCACACACACGCGCACACACGTGCGGACACACACGAGACAGTGAATCACCTCTCGCCAGCCCGGGGGTGTCAGCTACGAGTGTGACAAGTACGGAACGCCTCACTCGGACCCGCACATTTCAAGATCCACAACAACTGTGTACGACGTGCTGGCTGCAAATGTACAACCCGAAGCCGCGGCAGTTTACGATGATGATGTCACGGCCGCACAGTTGGTAGCACGCCGATGTTTCGCGCGCCGCAGTTGGCAACGCCTGTCACTCTGCTTCATCCTTGTTTGCATGCCGCCGCCGCAGTGACAGGCGTGGCGAATGTCCAGCGGTCCGCGAGTGAGATCTGACACTCCCTGGCCGGACTTCCCTGGCCTGATCTGTCTGTCTGACTGTCTGTCTGACTGTCCGTCTGACCAGCCCGCGCGGTGTCTCTGTGTGAGTGCTGCTGTCTTGTCTTGCGGTGCCGTCTGTGTATCTGGGCTGACACTTTACATCTCGGAGCAGTGAACTGCTTTGAAGCACAGCTTTAACCCGCAGTCCGAACTGCAGTGGCGATGCCTTTGCTTGGATTCGCAGAATAACTTGCGAAGAAGAAGAAGAAGATGCGTGCTTCAGGACTGGAGCGCGGCCGTCAAAGGCCCTTTTCACATGCTTATCCTTTAGGGTGTGCCGGGAGGCCTGCTGCAACTGCTGCGGTGGGTCCATTCAGTTACGAGGTGCTCCGCTGGAATCGCTGGCTTCGCTGCGCCGGCGGCTCCTTGGACTAATGTTAGTGCAGGCGGTGGCGCGGCAGAGCGGAGGGCGGATTAGCCGGGGTGTCAAAGGGACCGTGCGGGCCGATGGTTATCTCCTCTCGATTCGCATTTCGATACTCGTGAGACACACACGCACCCACGTGGTCCGCGCGAGCCAAAGCCCCCCCCCCCCTCCCCTCCCAACGCTGGGGCGAATTGCGGCAAATTTACTGCAAACGTTTTCGGGTGCCTGTGCGATTCCATCCAGACATGTCGGACTGATTTTACCAATGAAAAGCAATTTGCTTCTGTGTTATTGAGGTGAAGCGGACACATTGGCCTGTTTCGCGCGGAAAGTGCACCCCGCCAGGTTTCTCATTTCCTTTCTCTCCCTCTCTCACACACTCCCCCGTTTAAAAAACGGATTCCGGTATCCGTTGATTGGAAATAATAAAAAATAAGGTTATATCTTCATATTTTCGTTTGGTATCAACAAGCTCTGCCCTCACAGTTGGCACGCCTGTGCTTGCACCGACCAAGGGGGGGGGGGGGGGGGGGGGAGTATATCACATCGTCTGCGCCCTCTTCCTTTGGCGCGAAACGCCACCACCGCTGTCTCTAATAAACCTCTGGCTGATTCCGAGTAACCTTGTGTCTCTCTTATTTCTTTTTTACGCCACCGCCTTCTCCGTTTCGGCAGCAGGCAGCCGTGCGGGCAGCCCTTCAAAACTCACCCCGCCGAATCTCCCCCCCCCCCCTCCCGCCCCACCGCTCTGTCTCTCTCTCTCTCCATTACCTAATCCCCCCCCCCTCCCCTCACGTCATTTATTTTGTCCGCGCGGATTTTTCAATTAGGTTGCAAATAAAAAGAGCACGGGTGGCCCGGCCACCTCGTGGCAGCCTCTTCCTCTCCCTCTCTCTCTCTCACTCTCTCCCTCACTTGCGTCTTTCCTTTCTCCCCGTTCCCTCTCTCTCTCTCTCTCTCTCTCTCTCTCTCTCTCTCTCTCTCTCTCTCTCTCTCTCTCTCTCTCTCTCTCTCTCTCTCTCTCTCTCTCTCTCTCTCTCTCTCTCTCTCTCTCTCTCTCTCTCTTTCTCTCTTACGCTCTCTCTGCGCTCCCTAATTTGCGCGGCGCGAAGGAAAAGTATCCTTTTCGTGAGGTGCACAGCAGACCTGGGATTCGCGCCCTGACTGAGTGTCCGCGGCAGTGAACGGAGAGGGTAGGGAGGAGGGGGAGAGGGGGGGAGAGGGAAAGGGGGGGGGGGAATCCGTCTGACGCAGCAGTCCATCTGAGCACTGGAACGGTCATGCGTGTTCACCCGCTGTCTCGGAATTGGAAAACAAAAGGAGAACAGCAAATAGAACCAATACCGTGATGGCAATGAAACCGAGTGAACGGCATAATTTACGATGTTGGGTGAAGGCGTGATTGGCCGAGTGTTTGAGTCTTCGCATGTGTCTGCAGTAACAAGCACCGGAGAGGGATTCGTCAGGTTTTATGGACCGGCGTCTGCACGTATAGGCTCCGAAATGGAATCGACATGTGAACTGGGCGGGATGACTTTTGAACCCTTGCAAATTTAAGGTGCATTTTGTTTCCATTTTTTTTTTTTCGAGAATCTTCAATATGTTAGTTTTGAGTTTTTTTTTTTTTGAATTTATGGTGAATTCCTGTGAAATTGAGTGCAGCTTGTGAGTTTGAGCTCAAATTTTTGGGCGTGCACTCCGCAACGTTGGAGCCTGTCGCGATGGAGAAATGCCAATAACCACAAACAACTCACCTGTCCGGTGGCGCCCTCTGGGACATGAGACACCTGCGAACACAAGAGAGAGGTGGCGTCAGGCAAAAGCGCATCACTACTGGATACACCACAGAACGCGGCGTGTCTGAGGTGTAAACCAAAACAAACTCAATCTGGGCGGCGCTGGGCGTGTTGGGTAGACCGGTGCTACACCAGAGCAGCGACATTGATAGATCTCAGCAGCAACACACACACAGATGCAACCGAGCTAATGATGAACAATCGGAATGAAAAATACATATTATTCCTCGTCTCTCTGTGGCGTCCGTCCGCAGGTTTGGAGTAGTTGTGCTGGTTAGGTTAGGTGCGCCCATTACTGAAACAAAAGGGAAGCCCCCTCAGTCGGCTCTTATAAATAGTAGCGGATTCAGTGGGGATAAAAATGGAAGGACGAAATGTGAACGTGGGAGGAGGAGGAGGAGGAGGAGGAGGAGGAGGAGGAGGAGGCGGAGGAGGACTTGGACCCCCGCCGAGCGGACAGGCGTGTTCTCACCCAGCGGTCGCTTGTCGGCGCCTCACACACACACACAACGTTCTTTACTGTATATACCGGTGCTCCCCCCCCCCTCGCCTTTCTCAACAATAATTTCATCGCTCATTTTCGTAACACACACACACACACACATACGCATTGGTGCCGCCCGAGGAAGCCGCTTTATATATTTGTTTCAAATCATCCATAATAATGTCCAGCAAGAGAAGGTGAGACAGAAATAAATAATAAAAACAACAATATGAGAGGTGACCGTCAAGTGTGTCTCTCTCTCTCTCTCTCTCTCTCTCTCTCTCTCTCTCTCTCTCTCTCTCTCTCTCTCTCTGCATCTTATTCATTTTGTTATTTTATTTTAAATTCTGCCGCTCAAGAAGAAGCAGAGGGAATACAATACTAATATAAATGTCCCTGTGTTTTATGGACTAAGTGGCTGGCAGGGAAGGGAAGGGAAACACCTCATTTCCCACGCGTTCACACCGAATGAGTCACACACACACACACACACACACACACGCGCGCGCGCTCTGCCGCCGTGCTTCAGACTGGCACACCGCAGCGACGCTCGGCTGCTCGGCGGGTGGCCCACCCTGCATCCGCAAGGCGCTACACGGCAGCGCAGCAGAAACACAAATTCTTTCCTCGCGTGGGAAGAGTTTCCGACGAGTTTCTCATATCGCTGTTTCTCACCTAAGTAGTCTTTCCGTAATGTGTAACGACTCCTACATGTTTCGGGGGCGTGTCGCCAGCTACACAGAGCTACGGAGAGCTACAGAGCCGCGGCGCCCCCTCGCGTTAAACACGGTTCACGTAAATAAGCATACTAGCGCCCCCTGGCGGGAGGCCGCCTGACATTAATAGACTCATCGCCCCAAAGCGACGCGTATGAGTTTCTTCCGGCAATGTGTACACACACACACACACACACACACACACACACACACACACACACAAACACGCATCTTGCGGCGTACACTGGATGTTTGGGCCGGCGAACGGGCAGGAGCCGCTGGCGGTTGAAATCACATATTTACCGCGTTGTCCGACTCGGAGACGATTTTGCGGGACTTTTGACATTGCCAGAGATTTCACGATAAAAATATTTGCGGCTGGAAATTCACAGTCCCGACCAAAACATTATTCATGATTCATGATTTTGAAGTGTTTTTTTTTTTTTTTTTTTTTTTTTTTTGCTCGAGCGAAAGAAAGGAACTGCATTTGTTCCTTAAAGCGCGCTCCCATCCAGGTTGTCTCTTTGAAGTGTGCAGAACCGCACGAGTACTTGTTGCAAAATCCTAACCGCCCCGGTCAACAAGGTCCCGCCGCAGGGTACAGTCAAAGTCCCTGAGCCCCCCTCCTCACCCCCCCCCCCCCTCCCGCTCCCAAACGTATTAAAGGTTAAACAAAGCGCCCCAACGGGGAGATCGGACACAACGCAAGGTTTATGTGTTTGAGGCCATTTATGGGCTACCCGTCTGCAGCGCCAGTACTGTCCGTCGCTACCCTGCCAGAAACAGCCGACAGGAATGATTGTAAATAATTTTCAAATTTTGGCGATGGGAATCGGGTGGTTTTGCATGTAAAATGCTTCGCGTTGGCAATTGTTGATTGTGTATTAATGTACATGAAGCCGTACACAATTAAGAGTTGATGTCAGGAGGTGGTTTACCACAGAATGAAAACAAAGATTATTTTCTCGCAGGTGAAAAAGTTTCCCAGTGACAAGGTATACCGGCAGGAAAGGGCTACCGACACAGCGCGGTCGAATGGGACCCAGACGAAAATTCCGGCCATGATTCCTGCCGTAAAATGAATTTCCGTCCGTATAATTGCATAATTTCCGACCGGAATCCTATTTCCGGCCGTAAAGCCGCATAATTTCCGGCCGGAATCTAAATTCCTACCGTACTCTGTTGGTTTTACGACCGGTGCCCCTATTTACGGTCGTAGTGAAGCTGCTCCGGCCGGAACGCACGCAGTGGTCCGGCCGGAATGGCTACGTACGACCGTAATGTGAGATTTTACGGCCCAGCCATAACGTACGGACGGAACCTGGAAAGTACGACCGGTCTCTTGGATTCCTGTCCGATTTGTCATAGCAGAAAAATCTAAAGTATTGGGAATTCCGAGCTGAAAATTGGTATGCGTTGTCTACATGAGAAATAAGTAGGCCAGTTTCAATGTGAGCTTGATCAGAAAACTATTTTCTGGCATCTCGCGAACGGCTGGTGATATCGACAAACCGACAACAGATTTGGACAGAGCGTGATTTACACGTCCCATGGACGAAATTAAAGTGGGTACATCATTCTAACTGCGAGAGGTGTGCGGCTTTGAACATAATATCTTACGTCCGGACGGAACGTGCTACGCCGTCCGGAGTCACCATTACGACCGTATACCAACATATCCGATCGGACCCCGGATTACGACCGGACTCCTGGGCTACGACCGGACTTTGTCCCAATTTACGGCCGGAGTAGCATTCCGGCCGTTCTGACTGTTACGACCGGAGCGCGTAGTTCCGGTCGTAATCGTAACCGGAATTTTCGGCCGGGGATCCCGCATCAGCGATCAAATGGGGCCCGCAGCTGTTGGCTGTGTAGTCGCGCTGGCAGACAGCTCGGCAGACGCCACCAGACGGTCTTCTGCGAAAACACGCCCTATTAGCCGGAACAGCGGCGCAGCCGTGGTATGCGGAACCGGCCGAGCCAAAACGTTATCGGCAGCGGCGGACTGCGAATAACCGGCGAGGCAGCCTGCGAATAGTGCGGCGTGCAGCGTGCGCCAAGTGACACGGTGTTCAGTGACTGACCCGCCCCGGACACGGATCTTGGAGTCCGACCGGCAGATGGCAGACCGGCGGGCTCGACTTTTGGACCTTGCTGTGCGGCTCGGCTCGGCTGTTGCCGGCACTGCAGCGCGCATGCGTACAGAGCCCGCCAGGAGGCGCCTCGGCCGGGGGGCGTCCCCGAGCCAGCTCACTGCCGATGAAAGAGAGGCCAAATGGAGTTGCGATGATCAGCTTCCTCACTTGCGATCTGGAAAGGTCATGGGAGCCCACTTTTGGAATCCTGCGGTACCAAGCTGAATCCAACTCACGTCGCAAATGTTTCATGTCAGGCCAAGTTTATAAAACAGTTGCCTCAAGAGCCTTTTCGGCCAGAACAGAGGTTACAATGAGACCTGGAAACGGTAGCTGAAGAACAAAAGCACTTTCAGATCAAAAAATCTGGAGGGCAGGTATGAGAAACTTATATGGCGTTTTGAGTGAATTTGGAGCTTGTATGCAATATTTGGCGTCACCGTTCTTCATTAAAATTTCTCATACTTGCTCTTGACTGCCTCCGGGCTGGGAGTGTTTTTGTTCTTCAGCTTCCGCTTCTGAGCTTCGTTGGAAATCTTTATTGGGCGATATTACAATTTTTCCACAGTGTACCAGCGGCGGGTTGTTCCCCCATTGGAATTTGGATTTCGCGCGCGCTTCTGCCGGCTGAGGCCTTAGGGACGCTCCCCGGCTGGCAATCAGCTCTGCGAATGGAACAACGCCGTCGTGGCTCGCGTTCCAGTGTTGTGTACCGGCCTCAGCCTCAGGCCCCGCAGGCCCTGCAGGCCCCCCCAGGCCCCCAGGCCCCGCAGGCCCGACGCAGTGGCAGTCATAGTGGCGGTAGCTTGTGTACGCCGCGCCACGCCACCTGCCACATGCACCGCGGAAAAAAAAAGTTGTCCTGGAATTTGTTTTTAATTTAAGGAAACAAAAATTAACCCGGGTGATGATCTAAGGGCGTCGCAAACGGACAATGTGTGACAGCTAAACGAGCGGGGGAAAGAGGCGAGGCGTGCTAAAGAGAGAGAGAGAGAGAGAGAGAGAGAGAGAGAGAGAGAGAGAGAGAGAGAGAGAGAGAGAGAGAGAGAGAGAGAGAGAGAGAGAGAGAGAGAGAATGAGTGAGAGATGACGGAGTTTGATAAGCGTGTAGGGTCAGTCGTAGTTTTGTGTCCCCAGGCCGGTGCGAAGGGAAGGGAAGGGGGCGTGTTATTATTGAAGTAATTATACCACGCAAAGTACTCGGAAAGTGTTGCAGCCGGAGCAGAATTCATGTTGTCGGAATTTTTTTTTCGTGAGGAATTATGACTCGGCAGGGGCTAATGTTGCAGAGTCCTTATACTTTACCTGTGCAAATCGGTACATAAACTCTTTTTCATGTCCGTCGTCCCCCCCCCCCCCCGTGCGGTATTCACGTCAAACAGTTCCACAGAAAATCAGCATGCGCTGGGTGGACGGGTGCTGGGGGCGGTGGTCCCCGCCCCTGTGATGGGTGTCTCTTGATCATGTTCCTCACAAACTTTGTCCCGGTGACCGCACAGCCATCACCCGTAACATGACCAACACGGCGATAGTGTGTGAACCCGAGTCGTCCGTGAGGCTTCCTCCTTCCTCCCGCTGGAGGCCGAAGAGGGCCTCCAGCTCCCGACGGGCGGTCCCCAGGGCTCCCCCAGGATCATCTGTGTGTATCCTTGTGACGGTCGTGACCAATCGGAAGCACAATAATCCCTCTTTGACAACACAAGGATTCCACATTTTTTCCCCCGGCGACGACGGCTGTTGATGAACGCAGCACACACAGAGGGGCGTAGAAAACAAACAAATCCACGGTGGTTATGACTCGGTCGACAAAGGCGCAGTGATTCCCAGCTGCTGCCGTCGATTCCATCTGCCCCGCGTGTGTTCCGTTTCGCCTCCAAATCGATGATGATACCGACACTTTTTCCCTCCTCTTATCCGTCTTTCTCCTCCGTGCACGAGCCGTCCACACCTGTGACGCCGTCTCACTCCCACACCACGGTAGCCGTGCCAGCACCGGGGCCGAGTCATCTTCACCGGAAGGACAGAGCAAACACATGCGGGAGCTAATGAAGGATCGAACGATTGCCTCTCGATGTATCGTGGCCTACTTTCGAGTCCGATCGGACATCAGCAGACGCCCGGCGGCCCCCCTCCTGCCTTCTCACTCCCACTCACGCACGCCACGGGTCAAATGGCAGCAGCGGTCGATGTAATCATCGCGGGAGGAAATTGATAATTTCTACGAGAAAGTCATCATCGTTTCCATTCGTGTACAGACTGCACACATTTAAAAGATGTGTTTGCGTATCAAATTTAATTTTTCTACAGCTTTGAATAAAATGAGAAAGAAACGATTTTCTCCAAACAAAGTCGATGAAAGATCCCTTCTGATATTTGAGCCCTGGACTTTGTCACGCAAAGTCGCCGCGCGCAGTGCGGCCCTCACCTGTCAATGGAGCATCATTAATAACAAACCGTTGCATCAGCTGCAGACGCCACGACAATCCTATCGGCACCGAAAACACATAATGGAATCCGAAATCAATTAATGCCGGCTGAATAGGAGGTGGCGTGTATGGGCGTACCGACGTCTAGACCTCCCGCGCAGCGCTCTCAGGGGCTCGAAAGGTGCGTTGCAATTCATTTGCGTCAGAGCTGATCCCCTGGGAGTGGCAAATGAGTGCAGCATCTGGTACACTCCTATCTAGGATGAGTCCACAGCCAAGAGCTAGCTGATCCCGAGGAGTGGCAAATGAGTGCAGCATCTGGTACACTCCTATCTAGGATGAGTCCACAGCCAAGAGCTAGCTGATCCCCAGGAGTGGCAAATGAGTGCAGCTCCTGGTACACTCCTATCTAGGATGAGTCCACAGCCAAGAGCTAGCTGATCCCGAGGAGTGGCAAATGAGTGCAGCTCCTGGTACACTCCTATCTAGGATGAGTCCACAGCCAAGAGCTAGCTGATCCCGAGGAGTGGCAAATGAGTGCAGCATCTGGTACACTCCTATCTAGGATGAGTCCACAGCCAAGAGCTAGCTGATCCCGAGGAGTGGCAAATGAGTGCAGCATCTGGTACACTCCTATCTAGGATGAGTCCACAGCCAAGAGCTAGCTGATCCCGAGGAGTGGCAAATGAGTGCAGCATCTGGTACACTCCTATCTAGGATGAGTCCACAGCCAAGAGCTAGCTGGTCAGATTGGGTGTGTTTCATATCTTTTCATTTCTTTTAACGTCAGTTGATTTCACCGAACAAATCATAAGTCACTATTCGTTGATTTTGCTCAGAAGAACGGTTTGCTCTGCAGGCAGTCTGTTAAAAGCACTCGCTACCCGCGCGGGTTCTTTGGCCAGCTCATTTTCGCGAGCTCATGGCGCGCTCATGACTGACACGGCCGCTGTTATTCTTGTTGACAGAAAGGCTACGATGGGAATGCCATGACAGTTCGCTCATGACAACAAAGGCAGACGACAAAGGGTCGCGACAAAGAGCGGCGGTGGCGCTGGCGCGCGCGCGCCCTTCCGCACTGCGACGAATTGGATCGGATCATATCGCATTGTTGTCTGACTGCGATATGCTTTGATCGGAATGGGATAGACAACGAGAGTAAGTGTTGATCTTTCTTTCCCCCGGCCATTGTCGCTGGCGTCGGTCTGGTTGCCACGCTTTTTCTACTCTGCCATCAACACGGGCACGCACCTGGACTGGAGTTATGGGAAGCCCGACTTCAAACTCGTAACGATGAAATTCGAAAGTTTCAAAGACTTATTCCTTAGAAACGGTTGAGATCGGCCACCCTTCCACGACAAAAAGAAATAGCATCCCATGTCTTTCTTCTTTTTTTTTATATTTTTTCATGCATAGTGGCTGGAGAAACAGTGTGTTTCAACTCTTAATTATTGACCCCAGAAAACAAAAGTTGGGAAGGGTGGCTGCCGTGGTGGCCAGGTTGTCAGCACTGCGCACGCACAGGCTCTGGTGGGGGGGGGGGGGGGGGGGGAGTGAGAGAGACAGAAATAGCGGAGGAATCGAGCAAAGCCGCCATGTACTTCGTGGTGGAAAACGGACAAACAAAACACGCCCCATTTGACGTTCGAGAGTTTGCATTTCGTACACTTTTGTTTCAGCGTGGTGCGTTATTAATAATTGCCACTGGCGCCCGCGGCTCTTCAATGAACACACAAAGAAGCGAGTATGAGAAATCGCCGCGGCAGCAGGTGGTGAAATTACTATCTATTCGGGCCAGCCACGCCGATTTCTCATAGAGGTAGCCGGGCGTAGAGGTGAGATTGGTGAATGACCTCTCAAGACGCCAAGTGCGGTTGCGGTAGCGGAGGAGTAGCTGCGGCTGTCCGAATGGACACACACACACACACACACACACACACACACAGCACGGAGGGTCCTCCCGTTAGGCTTTAATAGCAGGTGTTGGTTTTGATGTGGGTCGCGCTAACTCTACCGTTATGAAATGATTAGTCAGCCAATCAAGTCCCCTCACAGTACGACGCGGCGGCCACTAGATAAAGGATGGGCGCCGAACTCGTGCCAACGATGACCCCTTCAATTAAAACTCTCGGATGCAATTCGGACGCTCGTCCTGCGGCCAGGATATGTAAGCGTTTTTTGTTGTTTTCTGCGGGAGAAATTTTACGGGGCTAAAATGTTACATTCACTGTAACGTTGCTCAAACGAGGAAAGGAGCACAGTCAGACCGAAAACTTGACGTGTTCCCGCTGGTTTGACACCAAGCGTAAAGGACATTTCGGAAGCCAATTCAGTGTTTCGGGGGACAGAATCAGGAGGGGTTGCGATGATTGCAGTACACCACTTATCACGATGAACAGCAACGATCGTTCAGAGAGGATTATCATGAGAGGCACATCGCAAGTTTCTGTGTTTCTCAAATGAACTGGGCGGCGCTCGGCAGGCGAGGTCCGACATCAAAATGAGAGGGAATGAGGCGCGGAAGGTGAGCGGGAGCGAGTGAGAGGGGGGAGGAGGGGCCCTGCCGACATGGCGCACGCGGTTTGACCGTCCGACCGCTTTCGGTTTCGGTTGTGCGAGAACAATGAATAAAACATAAAGGTCGTTGGAGGCCCTGTTGCGGGGGAAGGGGTGAAGGGAAAAGGGGGGGGGGGGGGGGGCTGCGCGGGCGGGGAAGAGCGCACTTTAGAATTGCATGAATGCAATTCAGTTTAGAACTATTGACATGGGACAGGAAAGGAGACAAAGTGTTGCACGAATGAATGAGTCTGTGTGGGGGACTTTAGCGGTCAGCGCGAGTGCGAGAGAGACGGGGGAGCGTGCGGGGGAGAGAGATGGCGTCCTCGTTGGTCAGTTAGATGTGATTGGTGGAGACACAACTGAGTGTGCCGCGGACCGGAAGTGTAAGGGGTGGGGGGGGGGGGCGCCTGGCCGTAGAGGGGGAGCGAGCGAGTGAGATACAGTGGCGGATAACGGGACAGGAGGAAGGAGGAGAAAGAGCTAGAAAACAACCAGCGCAGTTCGCAGGAGAAAAAGTTGTGTAAGGTAGATTTCCCGAAATAGAGTTTTCCAACAAGGCTCAGAATCGGAAGCTCAAGAACAAAAACCCTTCCAGGCCGGAAATTCTCGAGAGGAGGTATGAGAAATATCGACGGACAAGGGCCTCGCCAAATATGGGACCTAACCTCCAAATTCACTCAAACCGCCATTCAAGTTTCTCATACCTGCCCTTGAGAGGTTCCGGTCTGGAAGAGTTTTTGTTCTTCAACTTCCGCCTCCAACGTATCATTGGAAACCTCTATTCAAAGGTCGTCTACCAGTTACGATGGGTTGGTAGCAGTGCCACGCCCCCTCTGCAGCTCTGTGGCCCCGCCGCCTCCACCCGCCCGCAATCCCCCAGTTTATCTCCGACTGTGATTCCTCACCCCAGAGACCGCGGGGTAGGGCACTTCCCTTCCCCTCGGCCCCGGCTTTCCCCACCAACAACAGGTGTCGCAGTCTGTCTCACTCCCACAAGTCCACGCAGCAGGCCTATCTCACTTACACACACACACACACACACACAGCCACGCGCACAATAACATCACCAAAGCTGGAACTGTTGCATTCGGATGTACAGATAAAGCCGCTCTCCCCTCCGTCTGTCTCTCTCCCTCCCTGCTGCGGCCTCCGGGTCTGTCCCGCTCCCTCCGCAGCCGGGGCAGTAAGGAGGGTCGCACTGTGTCGGTACAGTCTATGCGGCCCACAGCTTCCGTTCATTGCCGTTTTTGCACAGGCTGTACCAATCGTCCGGTGAAAGTAGTACAGAGTACAGTCAGAAAGGCGCTCATCCTCGCTGTACGGGGCATCCCACAGAGAACGGATCGAGAAAGAAAAGGTGGCCCACTAAGACACATCGACTCTGCAGAGGGAGAGAAAGAGAGAGCGAGAGAGACCCGGATAGACAAGGAAAGGAGATGATAAACAGAGCGGAAACATGCGAGGGCGACAATACCACAGGATTACGCACCGGAGAAGGGGTTGGCTCGGAATTAAAAAGGGGGAGGAAAGAGATAAAAACGAGAGAGAGAAAGAGACGGGAAATGAGAGCAAGACAGATTACGTGTGTAAACTTCCTCGTGACGCTGAAGAACACGGGCCGGCCAGCCTCCAGCCTCTAGCGCGCCGAAAAAGCGTAATCCTTTGGGAGGGAGGCCCTCGGAACTGGGGGTGTGCCACGAGGACTCGTCCACGCTAGGGCACTTGGTGAGCTGAGATGAGTTCCCAACTGCCTGCTGCAATAGTATTGTGGTCAGTTCTCCGCCCGCTGTTATCACCCATGAGTTTTTTCTTCTTCTCTTTCTTCTTCTTTTGGTTTCTGCTATCACTGGCCGGCAGGATGATGCGGTCACCCCCGCAGTAGATTGCTTCTGGCGGAAAAGGGGCATTAACGGCGCGCGAAGAGACAATTTAGTGTGGATTTGGGTGGGCGACGGCGCGAAATGAGGAAGGCGGTGACTGTGACTGCTGTCTCTGTCGCTCCGGCACGACAAGCCGCCTCGCTCTCTCAGATATGAGGGGCGCTGCCGTACAGCTTCAAGTGGCCGTGGGATCACGGCGGGGTCTCCGGGGTCTGCGGGGCTCGGCTGCCACGGTAGTGCCGCGACACCAAAGGCCTTAATGGGAAAGAATTGCCCATATATCGCACATATTAGACACCAGGCGTCGACACCGGAAAGAGAGATAGCACCAGAAGAGAGGGGAAGAGAATGTGGGGAGAGGGAGTGAGGGAGGGAGGGAGAGAGAGAGAGAGGTCTCATCCTCTTCGCGCTATATATCAGGGCCTTGTATTTCATTTGGTGCCATGTGATTTAGTCCGAAACCCTTCATCCGATAGATTTATAGCGAAGGCGGTGGTCGGGTCTTCTTGCTTATTGTGCGGTCCCACTGCCTTGTAACAAACGCTTACACACGTTCCGCGGCACCAAATTGATTCCTTTATCTGGGGAAATGGAAAAAGTGCTAATACTGAAGAATGCAGTACGTCATCTACGGCTGCGAAAACGCGGAAAAATAAAACCCCTGCAATACTGAAAGCAAGCCGTTCCAGCGTGGTCAACGTCGACGCTTCAGAAACTGGCGTGGCGTTTTTGTTTTTCCGTACATGCCTGTCCCGCCCCCCCCCCCCCCCTTTTCCCTTTTGCCTCCAGCAAATTTTCATTTCGGATCAAAGCGCTATGGAGTCCAGCTAGCCGTTCTGTCGCAACGTTGTTGAATGGCCTTTTGAAAGGACTGGGGTGCTGCAGGGTGGCAATCATCATGTAGAAATTGGATCAAGAAAGTGTCGAGAGGATGGCGTCCACGGAGGGGAGGGAGGAAGGGAGAGGAGAGAGGGTCGGTGGGCGAAACGCAATGGAGGGGACAGAGATGCACTAAAGTCTTGATGGAAGATAAGGTAACCGACGATGCTTGGGAGCGCCAGAGCTTATTCAGGAGAGGGGGGGGGGGCAAAGGCCCGCGAAGGGAAAGGGGAGGAGTCGTTTCTCGCCGGTGCTCTAAAAGGTAATGGGGTCAACCTTTCGTCCAACATGGTCGCCGATGGCCGCTCTAGTAATTGTTTCGTCCTGCCCTGCTGGTTCTCGGCCGCGCTGTCCACCGGTCCTGCCGTTTTGTCGAATTTAAAAATGTCCCCGCGCAGGTGCGATAAGAGCTGTCAGCGCAGATTGATAAGCCAGGACCAGTAGCCGCCATCGCCGCGGCCCGTTAGATTACTGGTACGGTTCCCACAAAGGCGTTGCGACAAGGCGGTGAGGTGAGGGATCCCTGCCCCGTTTTATGGGCGGCGCCGCGGCCGCTTCATGTGCTCTGCCAATAACGAGTCGTTATTTGCAGCTCACCAGTGTGGGAACACAGTGCCAATAACGGACGGGTTGTATGTAATTTTTCGAGTTCTTGGTCCCATTTTCGGTTTCCTCCGAAATTCAGCCAGGTTGGCCGGGGTCGGTGACCCTCTCCACGTACAGCACAAGAACACCGCCGCCTAAATAACCGAGCAGAGCGGAGAGCAAGCCCAGAGAATTCCAACCCCTCTTATCTTGAAGTCTGACAAAGTGCGGCAAGTTGATTGAGCAAAGCAAAACGTGCGCATGAAGCTTTTCATAGCGCTTTTCGCCGCTAATTACGGTAGCGAGTGTGAACCACCTCCCGGGAATTCACATGGACGTCACAGCGCGCCGCCGGACCCTGCTGGGCCCGCTGACAGCAAATGGTGCCATGTTTAACATAGCGAGGGAAGCCGATGACGAGCGAAAGAGTTGGGTGGGGAAGTGTGGCGGGGAAGTGTGGCGGGGAAGTGTGGGGGGGAAGTGCGGGGGGGGGGGGGGGGGGGGGGGAGCGTCGCGGGGAAGTGGGGGGGAATTTGGGGCAAATGTGAATACTTTTATGCTAGGAAGAGGAGGGATTTCTCGAGACACGTCTGACCGAACGTCATGCAGTAACAGACCCACGATATCAATCAAGCCGGTTGGACTTTGAAAAGAGAGCATCGATTGCGACACATTCAGATTCGTCCTGTATATCTCAGCCCATGCGGCTCTCCAAGCACATTTTTTACCCCTCCTCATTTTCGGGGACAGTATGCAAGTACTGAACGGGCGATCAGTGTCCAGCGCCTGCCTGAAGCTGCCGCGGGAGGTCCGGCAGAGGTCCAGTGTGTGTGTGTGTGTGTGTGTGTGTGTGTGTGTGTGTGTGTGTGTGTGTGTGTGTGTGTGTGTGTGTGTGTGTGTGTGTTTGCTGAATCACCCCCCAGTGCGGACGGGACACAGTAGCGGCGGCGCGCCCTCCGAGTTTCATATAATTGCAAATTAACAGGCAGACTACACGCCCGGGATTGGAGTTCGCAGAGCGTACGCGCATATTCATAGAGCGGGCGAGGATTAGCGGCCAGGTCCGACACCTTGCCGTCTGCCAGCCGCCGCAATTCCACAGAGTAAAACTTGGAAAAGACGAAACAAAGAAATCACACTTGGCGTATGAATCTGCATGATAAGATGTGACTACCGGTGAAAATTTTGCGGGAGGGAGATAAATTGAA
>CM076256.1:12676779-12716779 GCA_038380765.1 Odontothrips loti
TCTCTCTCTCTTTCTCGCACACACACACACTCGGGGTGGGGTAGGGGAGAGTACTTCGGTTTGTCACACGAAAGGAAGGGGGTGGAGTGTCTTCGCAAGTCGCACTTAGGCCCCTTTTGTTTTCCCGGAAGTGTAGGGGAGGAGGGAGGAAGGGAGAGAGAGAGAGAGAGAGAGAGAGAGAGAGAGAGAGAGAGAGAGAGAGAGAGAGAGAGAGAGAGAGAGAGAGGGAGAGACGGTGACGGTGAGGAAGTGTGCGCGAAGGTCCTCTTCTTGTGAGGGTCTCCTGCACTCAATCTCGTTATTCTCACGGCTCAGCGAATGGCGACGTCGTTGGCTGTGCTGTCTGCCTGCCTCGACTGTCCGGTCTGAGGGACGGCGGCGCGCTGGCAGCAGCTGACGGAGGCGCGGACGAGGCGCGCTAGACCGGTGTCAGCTCCGGAGGTAGCCGGAGGTACCCGTCGACGCCCGTTGGTACCTCTGCAGTTGGCAGCGGTAGCCACCCTGGCTAACGCCGGCTGGCCGGCAGCGGCAAAACTGATGAATACAAACATGAAGCCGGCCAGCAGACATTACATCAGAGCGAGAGAGAGAGGGAGAGAGGCGGAGGGGGGGGGGCGTGCAAAAAGGGGAGAGGAGAAGGAGAGGCGGACAGACACAGCGGGTACTGCTGGGGGGGTATGAAGAGCTGAGACAGATGTGTTTGGACAGCTAAGTGGAGAGAGCGAGCGAGACGGGGCCAAGTCGTACGGAGGAGGCGAGCGGAGAACGAGTCGGACAGAGCGAGGGGAGAGAGAGAGAGAGGAAGACATGAAAAGGATATAATAATCGTCATGAGAGGGGGAGGGGAGCCGGGCGGGTGGGGGGCCCGGCTGCGGTGGAGGGGGTGGGCCGCGGTGGTGGGGGGCCGGCGGGGAGGGGGACGGCGCGGCGGAGCGGCGGAGCGGGAGAGAGACAGAGAATACGGAGTTGAAAGGAACACAAAATGTCATTCCTTGCCGTCGCCGCGCACTCGAGAGGAACCGGCGGCCAACGCGCGCTGCCATTGGCTGGCCGTGGGGGGCTGGGCGCGGCCCACAGCAGCGACAACAGTCTGTCTCTGTCTGCAGAAGTAGCGGGGCGTGGTGGGGCGGCTGACTCTCAATTATATCCGGCGAAGGTGGTAGCGCTCTGCCCTGGGCCCTGAGGGAGAGAGAGAGAGAGAGGGGGGAGGGAGAGACGGGGGTAGGACGGAGAGGGGGAGAGCGGCAGCTGCTGGGAAGCGCTTCTGGCACCGCTCGCTGCGCGCTGCTGCGCGTTCTGTAGCTTATTTCCCAGTCTTCTGTCCTCGAACTGCTCACGGCGTCGACTCTTCCTCTCTCTCTCTCTCTCTCTCTCTCTCTCTCTCTCTCTCTCTCTCTCTCTCTCTCTCTCTCTCTCTTCCTGCCGTTCTCCTCCTCCTCTGTCCGCATTGTAGGGCCACAAAGGGGGTCGTGTCTACGTCCCCGTCGCTGTCGCATACTTGCTGCTGTTGGCAATGACCGAGTCATACAGACATTCGAAATTTGCGTCGGTGAAGTTGGTATGACAGGGAAGCTAGAGCGAACACTTCGCAAGCGGGAGAAACTGGGTCGGCATGACAACATGACCCACTCCTCTTCATCCCCGTGGCCCGTGGAACTCCGAACAAAGAGTGCAGTCTCACATAATATGGAGTCGGCCACCGGAAGGGAAATCTCTCACTGTCGGGATGCTGCGCCAGATGCGTTATCTCTCTCTCTCTCTCTCTCTTGTTCTAGCGGCGTCGGACGGAGAGGGAGGGAGAGGGAGGGCGAGAGAGAGGGAGCCAGAGAGAGAGAGAGAGAGACACAGAGAGAGAGACAGAGAGAGAGAGAGACAGCGGGTCGTTGCAGCCGGGCGAAATTCTAGAAGTGCGCCGGGCACCGAAATTCCTGGCGGCAAGACGGAGGCGAGGTGACATGAGAGGGAGAAAGAGAGAAGGGAGACGGAAGCAACCCCCATCCCCGACCGCGATGGTGGTGATGTTGTTGATGATTATAATCATCACGTACACGTCCGCATTAATTCTGTCATCGTCGTCAACTCACTCCCGTCCTTGTCCCGCCTTATTAGAGCATGTGCGAGTGCGACGAGGACGGGTATAGGGGGCCCACGCGGCCCCGTCACTCTCCGGTCGACAGGTCTCGGCCGCCACGGCCCCCCGCTCGGCTCCCGGCTCGGCACCACAAACGGCAGACCCAACCATAAAATACATCTGAGAATTACAGCTGCCGCCCACCGAAACGTAATCTGGCGTTGTTTTGCATTGCCTTAGCACGCAACAGCACGCCTACGGGCGCCTACGGGCGCCCACGGGCGCCCACGGGCGCCTAGGGGCGCCTGGGGGCTGTGGTCTACGGCACCTCCCCTGTCGCGGTCAGCTCAGCACCAGATAAGCTCCAACTTTTTTCCTCTGCCCGTTGCGGCTCGTTCCCCGCTCTCGGTTTCCGAATTTGTAATATGTCCTGCCCGCCGTTTCCCCCGCCGTTTTTCTTCCGACCCCCGTCCCCCGCCAGCAGCGTCACACTGCACTCCAAAAGTCCAAGTAGTTGTGCGTCGCTGACAGCAGCGGGGGCGGGCCTATGCCGGTATGAAAAATCGAGCGACACGCGACACGTCGGGCATCGTAAAGCGATACCTAGCCGCGTCCGCGCGAGCCACGTAACTGCGAGAAGTGGACGGCGCAGTTGCGGCGCGCACTGCCCCCGCCCCCTTCCGGCCGCGACGCACGTCCCCCTACCGCTCCCTCCCTCTCACTCGCTCACCCGGCGCGGGGTGTGTGCGGGAGCGAGACAACCGCAGCGCGCACTGCGGCCCGTGTCAATAGGGACCAAGCGCTGATGATCAAATGGCGCCCGGGGGCCGGCGGGTACCGGAGGGCGTAGGCAGGGGGGACGTCCGAGGGAGACGCGCGCGACTGTACGAGGGAAAACAGACTCAAGGCCGCTTCTGACCGCGCCTTCAAATCAGAGGGCAAAACAAAAACATGAGAAGGGCAGCTTTGTTTGTTTTCGTGTCCTTGTTCTCGCTCCCGGCCCGTGTCCTCCACCTACGCAGGCTGGCTAGGTCGGTACAGCGGACTGTCCCCAGAAGAGTCGTGCCGAATCCTTACGGGCGAGTGGGCCTTGTCTGCTTTTGCCTTCACTCGTAGCAGCGATGCGGCGGTCACAGCATAGCCTCCGCTGACCCCGTGCAGCGACAGAGTAACGACGGCCTGACATTCTCCACACGCGCAGCGCGGTCTTATGTGCGCACGGGCGAAAGGTTGGCCGCCAAGGTTTCGCTCGAAATCTCACGTCTCCATTTTCGTCATTTCTTTCGCGTCTCCTCATCTTTTTAAAAAAAGTTGCCTTTACTTGTCATTTCCGGTCCAGAACATCCGACATCTGTATCATTTTAGTTGTATCGTCGGGAAGGTGCGAATCGGGAGGGTGTTCGTGTGCGAACGGGAAGGCGTCGATATCCACGCGGATCGCGCCGAGGCAAAGCCGGGTAGCGAGTGAGGGAGAGGAGAGGGAGGGAGAGAGAGGAGAAGGAGGGAGAGGGAGGGAGGGAGGATAGGCCGAAAAGTGGGAAGCGGGCGGTGGCTGCGCGGCGGCGGCGAGCTTCACACGCGAACCGGTGCGCGTGTGTGGCGGGCCGACACGTGTGTTCACGTGAGCAGCCAGACAGCCGGCCACTGTACCGCAGCGCCACGAGTCGCCATCTAGCGGCGGAGCGGCGAACCGCGAGCCGGCCGGCTGTCCTGCACGGCCCGCGCTAACGCCCCGTCGACAGCTCCAAGGACCCGCGCAGGCAATGACCCAGCCGCGATGAATGAATGAACTGGTGGGTCAGTGAACGAATCTATGAATGAATCAATGAATGGATCAATGAATGAACCAATGAATGCAATAAATGAATGAATCAATGAATGGACCGAAAAAAATGAATCAATGAATGAGAAAGTTGGCAAAAACTAGACGAACAATGAATCAAAAACGAACGAATCCACTACGAATGAATAAATAAACTAAAACAATAGTTGCCGACGAATTTGACGACCCAGACGGTAACATTTGACTGTCGGATATTTGTCGCCATCCACTGTGCCAGGGTAAACAAAAAAAAATTCTTCTTTTTTAACATTTCAGTGGCATGAGCTCCACTGTTGGCTGCACTGCTCGTCCCGTCCCTCTGTCCTGTGGCCTGACAAATTAAAACACAGCAGCACGGTGCCTCGTAAAACGAGATGGTGGTACTTTAAATAATTCTACTCTCGCGGTGCCGCCGCGCCGCGCCTGGCGTTTTATATCGGCGGGACCGCTGATGTGTGTCACGTGACAGGATGATCATGCCCCCTCCCCACCACCCCGCACCCTCCCCGCCCCCTCCTCTCTCTCTCTCTCTCTGAAATGAACCAATTTGGAGCCAGGGATGGGCGCGGGTGTTCAAACATTCCGGCAGCGTCAGTGACGCTGACCTGGGTATCCATACGACTTAGTTAATACGAGGAAAAGGACAAAAACGTGAAATTGACTTGGGCGCTTGTCGCAATCTCCCGTAATTACTCATCAACTGAAACAATACGGGTACGTGTCGCAATAATTAGAGGAGGGAAAATTAAATTATCGCTGTCGAGATGAAGCGGGTGCTGCTACTGGGCTGGTTCGCATGTGTGTTGTGCTATGGCGCTTTAAGCATAAGCTGCAATTAAGGCGAGGGATAGATTCCTTTTTTTTTTCTTGAAGTAATGCAGAAATTTATAGTTTCCTGCACCTGTTTACGGGGGCACCTACGGTGGATTAAACTCCCTCTACCCGCCACCAGCTACTGGTCAATAAACTTGCAATCACGGCAAGCCTTCGAAGTGCTCGGGGGGTGTAGATTCCGATCATCTGGCGACCGTACGCGGCTGCTATACTACCTCTGTCATGATGAGGTCTCGTATCGAATTTGCGAAATCTGTGCGTTGCTCACTGGTTGCAGTATATGCCGCTGCACTCAGATAGATAGCGCTTGTTATGCGATGACAGGAGAGAGAGAGAGAGAGAGAGAGAGAGAGAGAGAGAGAGAGAGAGCGGGGAGGGGGGGGAGAGAGAGGGGGAGAGAGAGATGCACCGCACTGCACACCCCAACACAATGACCTTTAGCGCTCCGATTGTTGTCAATGGCTGATCAGCCACTAGGCCTATCCCACACGCCCACACACACACACACACACACACACACACACACACACACGTGCACACGCTCACACACGCACACCGCAGCCGTTATTATTCGGATTGTTGTTATCAGAGAGCTGATAGCGCCAGCCGCTCGCCGCCACAATGGCCCCGCGATTCACTGAGATAATTCGGCCGGGCCTAGAGTGTGTTGTGCATTGTGGCCCCCCGCAAGGGAGCGCGGACTAGCCCATCCAGTGTGTCAACGGGCGAAACATGGTCAGAGAGCAAAACTGCATCGAGAGGGTACTGCAGGGGTGACAAGCGATGTTTGTCATGGCAGGGTCCGGCGCCGTGCGTGATAGAAGCACGGGAGCGGGCAAGACAACAAAATAGAGTATTCCGGAGAAGCCCGGAACGGAAGTATGAAGTCGTAACGAAGAAGAAGAATGCAAGGGAAGTATGAGAAATCGAGTATTTCGGAACCTCCACGGCACTTCAAAAATCACGCGATTTCTCATATTTTATCATGGATTTTTCTTCTTCGTTACGACTTCTTAACTTCCTTTTCGGGCTTCTCCGGAGTACTCTATTGGTATCGCTGACCTCGTCTTTGAAGTCGGGGGACTTGGATAGAAGTCAGAGCTTGAAACCACCGCGCTGAGACCCGTCGCGACGCGAACGACGGAAAAGCTTCTGTGTTACGCCCCCTGTTGTTCTGCGAATAGCTGCTCTACCTGGTGTACACCGGTCTACAGCTCTGCCAATAGCGTATCCCCCCCCCTTTTACACTGATGGATGGACACGGCGGGACAAGCAACCACCGGCCGCTATGCGGACTCTAGAAACGCCGCGTGAGTGGTGATTATTTTCGTCTCTAGCGAGTTGGTCATAGACATGAGGATAAAGGGTCTGACGGGTGTGCGTGGCCACGTGGTGCAGTTCGCATACTAACTCACGAAAACAAAAGAATTACGGAAAAGTGTGTCCGCGTGAGGGTTGGAAAAGAGAGGTGGGGGGGGGGCGTAATTAGCAGCCGTCAATACTTTATGCCCCTACCGGCCTATGGGACAGCAGTGCGTTGGCAGCATTGGCTGCCATGCTCGTGTCGGCGGCATAGTCGATCGTCAACGTGTGTCGCGTCCATGATGGTCCCGATTGGATGAATCGTAGCTCCTGAAATTCGAATTTCGCGTCGTCAAGTTGGGCGGTGATACAAGGTAAAAAAAAAAAAACATGAGGGCGGACATGATTTGATATCTCTCTCACTCCCTCCGCAAGCCGTCCGGACGCAGAGACGGAGAACGATAGAACTGTAAAGAAGGCGGGGCCGAGAGCGGGGCCCAAACTGGCCCGGCCGGCCATGGGCCCCCACCATTGTGGGACAGACACACACACACATACACACACACACACAGCCGAAACACATTCTGTCACGCACGGAGACTAACAATGGTCCCATAAGCCCCGCCACCAGACGTACCGATTTACATACACGCAGCGATGACGCATTTGACGGCGACTGCGGCGCTCCACGCGGCGCGCATTTGAATTTTAATAAAATGGGCCTTTCTCCTTCAGATATCGCCATTGAGAGATTTGATCTTACACAGTTCATGTATTTTCTTCGGGTCGGACGAGAAAGAGAAGGAGAGAGAGAGAGAGAGAGAGAGAGAGAGAGAGAGAGAGAGAGAGAGAGAGAGAGAGAGAGAGAGAGAGAGAGAGAGAGAGAGAGAAGGGGGGGGGGAATAAAAAGTCCTGGATGAAGTCTTTCAAAGCAGATAAGAACGAAGATCTGGAACAGGACGGCCGGAAACAGCTATTGAATTTTAAATGCGGATTATTCTCAGGTAATCGTCGCCTTCACCGTGTACATACTCGGCGAATACCGCCACCGCCGCCGCCACCGCACCTGTAGCTGCATCGCCACCACCGCAGCCGCCACCGCAGCCGCGCTTATAAAGCTTAGGTTTCTCATTGTCTTCATTGCATTTGCATGTGCAGCCGAAGCGATGCGCTCTTTCCTGTCATTGTCGGTGCAACGAACCTCGGCAGCGGCGGAATGGCAAGGCAGCATGGCGGGTCGGAAGGTGAGTGTCCATGCTGGGCTGTTCGGGAGCGGGGGGCAGGGAGAAAGTCCCATTCGTCCCAGACATGTATCTAGTTTGAAATTTCTTCCAGGAAAGAAAAAATCGATGTGTCGCTGTGATTCCTTTTCCACAAATTTGAACTTTGACCGTCCAGGTTTTTTCTGCGTTCAGCAAAATCAAAATGTAATTTTAAAAAATGTGCGCACAGAATTGCTGTAGCATCATAATGCGCTACGATTTTCTGACTTTCTGGTTCTTCTAATTTCATCTCCGTTTACGTACAAAGTACACAGTCCGCTGACGATGTCAGTAGGAGACTTCTTCCCCGGCTGCAGGCGCAGCAGGTGCAGCTGTGCAGCAGCGCACCGGCCGCCCCTGGCGCACAGAGTCCATGCGGCACGCTACCCACGACTCACACGATACCACATCACCGATGCATGTCTCCTCACTCCCTCCTCCTGTATGTGCTCCCTCGGAAAATCACGCCGGAATTAAAATGATAGGGAAGGAGTCCGTTGCATAGCCCTGCGACAGAGTCCGCTCCAGCCTTGGCTCCAGCCCACCGCGAGTCCGCAAGCAACACACCTCTTCTGTCCCGATCATGAACCCTATCCGTCAATGTAATTCGATATATCGACGGAATGGCTGCAGCCCGCCGCCTGGCGCCCATATCGCCCCGAGCTCTCACGTCTTATTTGGCTTTATTAGCCCTTATTACGGCCCCTAAATGAAACCCAAATCACGACGGTATATAATTACCCCCCACGCGCGCACGCGCGCGCGTTTGTGTGTGTGCGATTGTGAATCATTGTGAGGGTAGCCTATTTGTCAGCGAGGGCACCTGCCCGTCTGTCTGCGCGGCGAACTCCCCCCCCCCCCCCCCCCCCCCAACCCCCCCACCCCGTCCCGTCTCGCCTCCGCAGCCAATCGACGTACCCGCGGATTCACCGATCCCTTTTTCTCTAAATTGTTGTGCTCCGCTTTGCTCTCATCAACAAATTACACCTGTTATTATTTTCATTCGGCCAGAAAAAAAAATAAGGAAAAATGAATAAAGCGGCGGCAGTATGCGCGCGCCAATGTGTGTGTGTGTGAGAGAGAGATATCGAATATAATCGATTTATATTCGTATGGGGCGACGGCGAGACCGACCAGGCGGCAGCGGCCGGCGTTCGTCTGTCGGTGTTCGTTCGCCAACACACACGCCTGCCGGCCTATGCTGCTGTGTCTGGACTGATTGTGCCCTCTGGTGCCAATGAGAGAGAGAGAGAGAGAGAGAGAGAGAGAGAGAGAGAGAGAGAGAGAGAGAGAGAGAGAGAGAGAGAGAGAGAGAGAGAGAGGGGGGGGGGTATAAAAGCGATATATACCGAAAAACGATGATCGGGCGCCCACTGCCGCCAACCTTTCGGCATGAAAATGTTTGCTCATTGCGTGCGGTCGGGCGCAGCGCCTCTGACGCCCCGGGAGAGGTTTCGCTCCGAAGGGGTTGGTAACACTGCCGGCTGCTCGCACCGCCCGGCCTCCTGCCGGCCTTCGTAATCGGGGCGATCATCATTATTGTCAATTATTGGTACTTATGTGATGTACCGAATGTTGCATTCTCGTGTCGAGTTGATGTATGGCATAGGCGGCGCTGTGAGGGCCGGGCTGACCATGTGACTGCCTGCGCCCGATTTTGTTTTCATCACTCGCGAAAAGGAGATCACGTTAAAAAAAAAAAACACCACCAACAACAACAATAATAGCATGGCGACAGGTACAAATTTTTAATCACTTAAAATAGTGCACTCCGACCTTTGTCAAATTTTCTTGCGCTCTGTCACGTGATTCCGAGTTGAGGCTATCCACACGCCCTCCGGGCTCACCGACCCTACTTAGGGTCAATCAAACCAGTACCGATACCGGGGCCCTTTTGTGTCACTTATATCGTGCCGAGAGAGAGAGAGAGAGAGAGAGAGAGAGAGAGAGAGAGAGAGAGAGAGAGAGAGAGAGAGAGAGAGAGAGAGAGAGAGAGAGAGAGAGAGAGAGAGAGAGAGAGAGAGAGAGAGAGAGAGAGAGAGAGAGAGAGAGAGAGAGAGAGAGAGCACCGATGAGAAAACCGCCCTGCCAATCACACGCGCGCTGCACAGGGATGCACCTGTCAGGCGTGCGTGTGAGTTTGTATACATGTGTGTGTGTGAAAAAATGCAGTAAATGCTTTGGGACTTGTTCAACCCCATCGGCGACTTGGAAAGTGTTTATATAGTTAGTTGAGTTGGGGCTAAGTAATAGCCCTCTGTCCCTGCCGCAAAAGCCCTTCGACCGCAATCAGCACCACCACCCTCAGCGAGTGTGTGTGTGTGTGTGTGTGTGTGTGTGTGTGTGTGTGTGTGTACCTGCCGGTATATCAGGGACAGACGCATCAGAGTTGGCACAACATTTACTATAGACGGGCCCTAACTGAGAGGGAGTTTTCGGTTCGGTGAACCGTCGTCGCAACAAGAGTATTATCACTGTCACACCACCGTGACTTTGCTCTGCCCGCTCGCAGTGGAGTGAGCGGTGCTTGCCACAAAGAATCCCCCCCCCCCCCCCCCCGGGCCTTCCGCCGCCTTCTAACACCGAGTGCCGCTTGTTCGACCGTTTCATTCGGGGCCAATTTGCCGCAATAAATGTCGACGGTTCTCCAGTCTTAACAGCTACTGGTTGGTGGAGGCGTATGGACTGCCCGGGTTGGTGCCGTGCGGTGTGGGCCTGGAGTTGGTGTGAGATGGTGGTGAGCCAACGCGTGGTCTAGAGCTTATTAGCGCACCTAGGCACGGTCTTTTAACCATATGTCAGCGCTGTGCTCGGACAAGAAATGTCAGAATTGAAAACAAATTCTACTATAGTTCCCAGCCTCCCACTCTCCCTCACCCCGCTCTCTCTCTCTCTCTCTCTCTCTCTCTCTCTCTCTCTCTCTCTCTCTCTCTCTCTCTCTCTCTCTCTCTCTCTCTCTCTCTCTCTCTCTCTCTCTGATCCCCCACCCCGTCCCAGCGGCGTCGAGTCCTTTACGAAACAAGCTTCCTAGGTAGCGCCCGTACGTTTCTTGAGGACACACCCACCAGATTCGAGGCGGGCGCCTCCTTACGTTACCAGCACAGTCCACAAAGGACGACGGAATGTCGAAAAGCAGGAGAGAACGAGACAGAGAGAGAGAGATAGATAGAGAGAGAGATCGGTGGAAATAAATAGGATGAACATAAGCCTATCATTACGAGTGTATATTACTTTCGATAAATCGATTACGCACGCACGCACGGAGCAGTCCGACACAAAAGCTCGGGCGGGACGGAGTACCCGCGGCACAACTAACAGCGGTACCAACGCCGGGTACCAACCAGTCCGTCAAGATCGGTCAGGAATTACAGTATAAATATTTATTAGTATGATCCGGACGGTTTTCAGTCGGTATCATTATGGAAATGAGTCGAGTGTGTTTGTGTGTGTGTGTGTGTGTGTGTTCCGTACCGGTCCGCGGTCCGTCACTTGTGCTGTGTGTGTGTGTGTGTTCGCACATAGCTGCCACGACCCACCAGCGGTAGTCGTAACCCGAAAACCGCGGAGGGTCAACGTACTAACGAGAGCGACGAGGAAGACGCCGCTCTCCCTCTCCCACTGCCAGGCCAGGATGTCTCCGGCTGCCAGCGCCGGCAGGTAGGCAACCCATCGTACTCCGTCCTGAAGCAGCCGAGGAAAGGGGAAAGGACGCGGACACGAGGAGCGAGAGAGGAAGAGAGAGAATCTCGGAGGAAAGAACAGGGGGGAAGAAATATGGAGATGGACGGCACCGGGGTGGTCAGTGATGCACCGGAGGCAGTCGGACGGGAACGCCGGGCAGACAGACAGACAGACAGCGTCGATCACCTCCAGTCCATCTCCTTCGGGCATCCGTGTCGATCCACTTAAATCGATCGGACAATTTACCCCGATAAGCAACGAAAACATAAAGCAGGATGAGCCATTACGCGCTGCAGGTGCTGAGCGACCGTAGCGCCCCCAGCGGCTGCACCGGGGATTAAAAGGTGGGAGTGGCGAGGGCCACGGCCAGGGCCTCAGCCTCACCGCCCTGCCGAACAATCATCATAATGGTCGGGATAATTCGTACTTTTACCGGGTAATAACAGTCATGATGTGAGAAAGCATGAAACGGACTCACTTTGGACGTTTTTCGAAGGCGGCGGCCGCCGCTCGCCCTGCTCGCCCCGGTCATCGATTCGTATTCGTATTCGTTTTGTGGCCGCGTGGCCACCGCCTGCTTCTGGCGTAAGTGACGGCACGCAGTGGCAGTGCGGTTGATACACCGCGCTCGAGCGCCCGATGGCTGGTGGGTCTCGAGCACGTGGTATCCCTCGTAGCTGTGTAGGCTGCATCCACTGCCTTCGTGCTCGCAGCGGCCCCTTTGGCACCTCAGCCGACCACAACCTCCCAAGTCACGGGACCCTTACCTGGGCGTGGCTGCCTTTTATTGTACTACACACACCTCGGCACTCAGTGACTCTGTTTGCCGTGGACGTCACGCCAAGGTGTACACTGCCAGAAGTCCCAAATCAAAACTTGAGCCGTAGTTTGCTCCGCGTTCCTCACTCCTCAAACCGCTCACTTTTCCAGCCCTATTGGTCAGTCCTCTGCCGGCCGGGGCTCTCGACATGCAATTCACCGCCCCCTTTTTTCCCGCACGGGAGGCTGCCTCGCGGCACCTCTCATTTTTTTTATTTTTTTTTTATTTATTTATTCCCCTCCACTGGCTCATCGCTCCCCGGATTTGACCAGCTTCGTGTGGTCCTCACGAAATGGTCAGTTGTGCGCCCCGGGGCAAAAGCTACCCTTCACCCCTTGCTGGATCGGCTCTCCCTTTCGCTAACCTCGTCTGCGACCTTCTGCGCGGCGCAGGAGAGGAGGGGAGGTCGGAGGCCGGGGCCGCTGCAGTCAGTCCAGCAAACACACGCACACACAAAAAAAAATATGGGGGTAAAGCACAACGAAAATTATTTTCCCCCGATATATATATATCAAAATGATTGAAGGGTGCCCCGTAGGATATGGTCTGTCTGGCGGAGCGCCGGGGAAATTGAAGAAAGAGGAGGGTCACAATGACTCGCGGACGGCGGCCGTGACGCCCCGGGCGCTCTGCTCGTAATAACATATGCAACTCCCTGCTGGAAAAGTGTTGATGGTGTGCGGGCGCAAACCACGTGACCCGCCTGTTTGTCACCCTTTACCTCTCTGTCTCTCTGTCTCTCTCTGTCTCTCTGTCTCTCTCTGTCTCTCTGTCTCTATCTGTCTCTCTGTCTCTCTTTCCCCCCTCTCTCTCTCTCTCTCTCTCTCTCTCTCTCTCTCTCTCTCTCTCTCTCCTCTGACGCGGATCCAGAACGCGATGTCCACACGAAAATTTCTCGGTTAATCCGCTTTTACAGCGCTGCACACGGCGCTATCTCGTTCTCGATTAAACACAACGGCCACTCCATTTGTAGTTAGTTCCAGGTTCAGCCGAGTGATTACAGCTCTGCGCCCCTGGTTTTTCATTTGATAAGGAGGGGGGGGGGGGGGGGGAAGCAGGCCGCTCAAAGTGACATGGGACTTGATTAAGCAACGGGGTTGATAAGGTTCAGATTGGTTCGCTGGGCGCGCTCTTGTGCGAGCCAATGAGAGTGAGCAAGTGGGAGTGAGAAGGGCTCCTATTAGCAGTTAAGACCCACGAGCGGAAGCGGTGGTTGCCTTTCGGCCAGCTCCGTGGCGCTTGCGAGCACGTCACACACACACACACATACACACACATACAGTCGAAAAGGGCAGAAAATAAAAAGGAGAGACATTTGGCACAAATCTGTACCCCGCGGCCCTTTCGCCGGCCTCTGGCGGCGGTCCGCAGTCCATACCCGGCCTGGGCACTGGCCGGGCGCTGCTGGGGCCTGAGCACGCCTCGTCGCCAACTGACAGTTTGATTACCGGTTCAACATACTTACAATGCAGCGCCACCACCAGCACCGGTGGCTTGCAGGCGGTATGGCTCTCTGCGCTCCCTCCGGGTACCTCCGGGTACCTCCGGGTACCTCCGGGTACCTCCGGGTACCTCCGGGTCCCTCTCCACGCTGCTGCCGCTTTTCTGCTTTCGTCCGTCACCTGCCCGCTCCTCCCGACCAGCGCAAAGCGTTACAAGTTGCTATGTGTTCGCCCCTGCTTTACAGTCGCTCATATTTCACGAAACATACAACCCCCCGTAGCCTTTTCTTTAATTGGCGCCGGAGAGTTTCGAGTCGGCACGCGGAAACAAAGCCGCCGATGTTGACCGCGCCGCCGGTGCCGGTGAGCAGGCAACCTCGCCCTTCAAATCATAAGCTAATAATATTCGGAAAGCGGCGGCATGACAGTGTCCCCGGCGCTCCGCCGCGCCCGCAGCGATGGGAGAAAATCATTTTGCCCAAAGTGAAAATCGAATTTGCAGGTCTCTGTGGCTTTGACGAGACGTCACCGCCTTGTAAGGTTAATTAGTGTCAGTTGGTTGGAAAATAAATAAAAATGGTGGCACACGGTTGCCGTGGGAGAGAGAGAGAGAGAGAGAGAGAGAGAGAGAGAGAGAGAGAGAGAGAGAGAGAGAGAGAAAGAGAGAGCGGGGATAAGAAGACGGCGCGCGGCGGGACTCGAAGAAGAGACATAGTCAAATAGGGGCAGGGTGGCGTGGCGCTTCTTTCTTAATCTCGGCAGTGGGGAAAAAAATTACCCTTGTCCTTGTCAAGCAAATTATAATGGCTTTCTTTCGCGTTTTTATTTCCTTGTAGGGCTCGGCTGGAACAACTGTCGCAAGGCCGCGGTTGGGAAAAGGATTTAACTGAACACCCTCCGCGGTTCGCCGCCCACGGCCCCGCTCGGTGGGGTGACTCGTTGCGGTGACAAGGAAATCCCATCTTTGTGTTCCTTTTGGTCTCCGTTTTTTGCCGCCGTTGCACCTTTCCCTCGAGTAGACTCGGGTGTGTCGGCTGCAGCGGCTCCAATCAGGTATCGGCACGTTCGGAGGACTGCGTCCGCAGCGGCGTGCGCTCCTTGTCGCACACGCAGCGAGCCCGCGCGGCGGAGCGAGCGAGAAGGGGGATACAGCCGGCGCCGTGCGGTCACTCATCCGGACGTTTATAGGCCCTAAAACGCTGAGGACGTTTCAATCCTTTATTTCCAATCGCGGACTCTGGCTTTGGTGCGTAGCGCCCAGCCTCCTCGCATTCGCAGAAATAAGCGAGCAGCGAGCAGTCCGCCTTTTACCGCCAAACAAATGTCGAGCTTTTCGCTGGAGCTTCGCTGAAATCACTTTTTTGTTGTTGTTCCCGAGTGTTGGTCGACCTGCATGCTGTGCAACAAAGTACACGGCAACAGTGTGTGTATGTGTGTGTGTGTGTGTGTGTGTGTGGCGCAGTTCGAAAGTCACACGTGATTGATCGCCCATAGCGGGGTCAGGCGATTGATATCAGCGATAGATTGGCCCCGTCAAATGGGACCGCGGCAGGGGCCGTCAAATGGGACTGTGGACAAGCGTCAGCACAAGGTTGGCTCACCTGTGTCGCCGCCAAGTGCCATCTGCCTGACGCCCGATACCAGAACAACATTTTTATATTCGCTTTCCGACTAATTTCGAGTCTGTTTCAATTATTTCGGTTCGACGACAACGTTTGCAGGCTCGTAAAAAAATGTATGATGCTCTGCGGCCGGTGTTTCGGAAAAGCAACTTGCTACCCGGAATGAATATGCCTTCTGCAATAAACGACAGTCCGAATGGCACGTCCGAATTGCGCGCGGAGCCCCGACCCAGTGCGGCGTGTAAAGCTGCATCCTACAAAGTAGTAGCCCCGCACAACTCCACCAAATTGCTCACTTTCATAACCGCTCGCGCTTCGCTTCAAAGACAATCATTCCCGACGCGGCAAATACAGTCGCGACGAATATTTTTTGTTTTAAATTCAAATCTCGCGCCCGCGGCGGGAAGACGGCGCGTTTAGAACTCTAAGCGACGGAAAAAGCGCAACCCCCGGGCGGGGGTGGGGGAGGGGGCGGCACTCCGCCGCCACTGATGCACCCTTCGTCAGCCCCTTTTACATCCATCTATTATTTATCATTCTGATATGTGACATGACATCTCGAGGCGGGGGGTCGGTGTGCTCAAGCTCCTGTGGGAGAGAGAGAAAGAGAGAGCATTCTTTTTATTGGCGCTTCGCAAAACTCATTGCTATTCCCGTACCGCGGTGCGTTATTTGTCTGACTCGGGGATTTGCATAGAGATGGAGGTCGGAGAGTGTATGAAGCGATGGGGCGAGAGAGAGAGAGAGAGAGAGAGAGAGAGAGAGAGAGAGAGAGAGAGAGAGAGAGAGAGAGAGAGAGAGAGAGATGCTCAAGGAAGAAGTTGGCAACGCAACGCAGACATTTGCTCTCTCTCGTTCCCTCTCTGCCCAACATGCGCGAAATATATATATATATATATATATATATATATATATATATATATATATATATATATATATATGGAAGGGTGCGAGTCAAACGCTTTTGCCCTCTGTACTCAGATGGAATTTATTTCGAGTTAATAACTGTTGCGCGCTCTCTCTCTCTCTCGCTCTTTCGCTCGCTCTCTCTCACTGTGCCTCTTTCTCTCTCACTGGTGGGTGGTTCTTCGTTTCTTTTGATGTTCCGCTTGTGGCACTATGAATACAGAATTTGCATGTCGATTGTCTGATTTGCAAATCGCTTTTCATTTGTTGCCCTACGATATGTTGTATGCAGATGTATAGGGGTGGTGTTTCAGGGGTCCTACCATTTCACGGTCGTCCCTTAAAAACATTTCGGATACGTGTGAGAGCTGCCAAATAGTATACAATACGGAGATATTTTTTTCCCCTTTGGGAGAGCGCATGGTTGTTTTGCCTGCGCCATCCTAAAGGCGATGTGTTGTGTGTTTCAACGAATACTCTCTATGATACAAAGTCTAGAGTCCAGGCCCGCGGTAGAAATAGTGTGAGACATTTGGAGGCCAGATCGGGTAAAATTAGCTGCGCGGTTATATTTTTAAGCCCCAGTGCCGCTAGAACAAAGTGAAACGCCGTTTACTTGCCCGCTCCGTGCTTTAGATCGATGTGTACGCGAGCGTATCGCTGTGATCTAGATTCGGTACAACATGATCTCGGGCTTCCTATGCAACATGAAATACATCTCGTGATAATGTTGCCGTTTTTTTCCCTCTGCTTCTCACACACCTCCCCCTCGCTGCTCGCTACCGTAAGACGCAGGGCCTGCAGGGGGGGGGGGCTGTATTACTTGCGTGGGGCACGCATTCTAGAGAGAGCCCCGGGGCGTTCGGACAAACCAAGCCACCAGGTACGTTGCAGGAAACATTCGTCATTCTCTCAACGCTTTATCCCCCCCCCCCCCCCCCCCCCCCGCTTTCCCGGCCTCTTCCACCTCCGCCGCAAAAAATAAAACTCTGTTGAAAAAGTTGGTAGCGTAAGGTGAACCCTTTTTTATTTAGGCTAGAACGTCGTCTGGTGAACTTTTTCAAGTACGCAGGGTGCAGTTGCGCCGCGGTGCTGCCTGTCAGGGTAGGCCAGCCCGCACGACACTCATGCATGCGGAGGCCGCGGTTGCCTACCCGCGCTACATTTAGGCGGGGCCATCCGGCGGCGTGCCACCAGCGCCCCTTGCAGGGTAGGCAACATCGCTGCTGCAGCACTCCCGTGCGCCCGCGCTGCCTACCTCCCAGGCTGACTCTGCCGCCGCGGTGACAACCGCACCTGAGCCGCACGAGTCGGGAAAAGTATAACAAAATATACACCCGGCGTTGTTATTAGTTCTGTGGGGCCGAAATGGAGTTCTTCCTTTACGAGCTGGCTGCCCACTGCAGCCCGCCTTTTTACATGTGTAATAAAATGTTGGGACCAAATTTATACTCACCTACCTATAGCCGTAAGGATGCTCCTCCGTGTCCTCTCTCTCTCTCTTTCTCTCTCGTTTGCCTGTCTCGCTCCGATCCACAGAAGGCGCTCACATACCTCCGCGCCGGTAATCATATCTATATACACTCATATAAACACAATATAAACGGCGCATTTATTTAGTGGACAGTAAAGGGGGCCTTTTGCAACATTGCGGCGCGCAGAGTCTGACTGTAATGTGATGAGATTTAGCGACGCCCGTAAAGCAACAGAGTCATTAGGCAAGAGCGATGGCGAAGAGAGTCCGTTTCCAGGACCTTTTGTTGCCCCGCGCTAAATGGTTGTACGAACGCGCCATAATATTTCGCGCACAAAACTCGTTTCAAGGACGTTGGTTCAGGTCACATATGCTCCCACCGGGAAAATGAACCGAACAGGAAACTGATTCGGAAGAGCGAATCACATGTCGTCGATGCTTCGGGAGATTGGACGAGCCTTGGAGATGAAGATGGAGGTGCACCATACAGGGGGGTTTGTCAACACGGTGAGGAGTGCGCACACACACACACACACACACAAGGTTCAGGCACAACAACGACCTCTTTCTGTTTGTGTTTGTGACTAGTCCTGATCAGCCTCACCTACGCCCTGTTTGCCTCGCACTGATTGACAGCAGAGCTTGCCACGTAACTGAACCACCCTTCGTTGCACTGATTAGGCCGAGCAAAGCCGTCGGGTCCACCTGCATGTCCCCTCCCCAGATCCACCTCCTGCAGGGACAGAGAGGGGGGGCGGAGAGAGAGAGAGAGAGAGAGAGAGAGAGAGAGAGAGAGAGAGAGAGAGAGAGAGAGACTCGACCTGAATTTGCCATACTGCCTTGACCGCGAGCACGAGTCAAGGCGGAGAGACGGAGAAACGAAACAAAAACGTAGCCGGGAGCGGCCGAACCCGACAGCCCACGCGTCCCCCCCGCGAGCGCAGCCGGCAACCATTTGTCACAAACTGGGCGGGAAGTGTCAAAGCAAGTGTTGCAAGTGACGCCCTTGTTTGGAGTTTGTCCACGTCCGCGGAGGGGAGGTGCGGGGCGGGGCGCGGTGGGGCACGGCCGAGCTTCTGTTTCATTTTTTTTCCCGCTCTCGCTCTCTCTTCTTCTTTTCGTATTTCATCCGTCGTCAGTGCCCAGGCACACATTACTTCGATGACTGCGACTGATGGGTTTGATAGATAGATTTGAGATGCTCGCGGCAATGTTCTTCTTGCGGGGCGCTGCCATCGGGGGGGAAGGGGGGGGGGGAATGTAGACCACAGTTAACCTCTCTGTCGTCATGGGAGTCAGATAAAACCGGAGTAAGTCTGCGGTGAAGGCAACTGCCGTGCCATTCAAGCAAAAACACCATGTGTGTCTTGTGCCTATTGCGCGCGTGAGGGAGAGGAAGCGAGAGAGACAATGTGTGTGTGTGTGTGTGTGTGTGTGTGTGTGTGGACAGAGACATCAGTGAACAGGGCGGAAAAGGGTTGCCGAACAAGAACCGCGCCTCGCCGCCTCGCTCCACGCAAACGCCTCCCTTCTCTCTCTGTCTCTCTCTCTCTCTCTCTCTCTCTCTCTCTCTCTCTCTCTCGCTCTCTCTCTCTCTCTCTCGCTCTCTCTCTCTGGTACTCTACATCCCCCTCCGCGGGCACAAGAAGAGCCCCACTCGCAAAGCAAAAAGCGTCGTCACAGCAGAGGAGCGGAGCGGAGCCGACCGGAGCGCTCGCTGCGTGGGTTTGTTCTGATGGCGCCCCCGGCGACACTGCGGCCACCGCAGCAGCGGCGGCAGCAGCAGCATCAACCGCGGCGGCAGCAGCAGCGGCAGCAGCGGCGGCAGTAGCAGCATCAGCGGCGGCAGCGGCGGCAACGCCGACAGCAGTTGTTGTCGCGGAGGCAATCGGATGCTCGTTGAGCGTCGCCCGCCCGGCCATGGCCCGGCCCCGGCGTCGTCTGCTACTGGGGTGCGGACCGGGCTGCGCTCCTTGTTGTTTCTTCGGAGACCCATCGAAATTATATAGGATTGGCAGCCAAACAACAACAACATCTGCACTTTTGCCAAGCGTACTCAGCTCCGAGCTGCATACTTTATATCTGCATAGCATTTAAGGTACACAAGTTTCCTTAAATAGAGTACTCCGGGAGAAGCTCAGAACGAAAGTGAGAAGTCCGAGGGGGAAACGACGGCGGTAATCCGGCTGACATCGATTTTTCATCCGGGGTAATCCGGGGTAATCCAGGGTAATCCAGGGTAATCCGGGGTAATCCGAGGTAATCCGGGGTAATCTGAGGTAATCCGAGGTAATCCGGGCAAATGTTTACGCTTTTGTGTACCCCTAATTAATTTTATTAAGTGTAATCCGGGAGTAATCCTGGAGTAATCCAGGGTAATCCGAGGTAATCCGGGGTTATCCGGGGTAATCCAGGGTAATCCGAGGTAATCCGAGGTAATCTGAGGTAATCCGAGGTAATCCGGGGTAATCCGAGGTAATCCGAGGTAATCCGGGGTAATCCGAGGTAATCCGGGGTAATCCGGGCCAATGTTTACGTTTTTTGTGTACCCCTTTTTAATTTTATTGAGTGTAATCCGGGAGTAATCCTGGAGTAATCCGGGGTAATGTGGGGTAATCCGAGGTAATCCGGGGTAATCCCCATCCGGCTGACACAGAATTCGTCCGTCGTTTCCCCCTTGGAGAAGTCGCAACGAAGATGAGGAATTCAAGGGAAGTATGAGAAATCGAGTATTCGGAACCCCACTGCCCTTCAGAAATAACGCGATTTCTCATATTTTCTCCGGGATTCCTCTTCTTCGTTACGACTTTTTACTTCCGTTTCGGGCACCTCCGGAGTACTCTATTCCATTTTTTTTAAAGCAGTTCTACTTGCGCGCTCTGCAAATGCTTGAAATATATTTGAACTTAACAATGGTGTCGTGCGGAGAACCCCTCGAGGGCGCAGCAGCAGACCGAGCTATGAAAAACCACGTGGTGAATGGGGTGAATGAGAAATTTGCAAACCCTTTGGCGCGCTAAATAAAACAAGAGCGGAGCGTTCTGCCACTTCCGGTGGCTGAATTAAACAGGTTGTACAATCTTTGGGCATAATCAAGTCCGTCAGTAATGCGATCCTCCAGGGGTGCCATACATCATGTCAGAACACTGAATGCGCGATTTCATCAAACGGAACGAAAACTTCTCGCTATTATGCATATCGTTCATTACCCCTCTCTCTCTCTCTCTCTCTCTCTCTCTCTCTCTCTCTCTCTCACCTGACGATTTTTTTCATATACAAGCAGGCAATGCGAGCAGCCGTGCCCGGCCCCACAGCCTTCCGCTCACTAAGCTGTACAAATTAAAACATCACGGAGGTGTTCTCCCGGCGCGGGCGCCCCGAACGCCCGAAGGGTGTGAGGGGGCGGGGCGGGAACGGTGTGGAAAGGACCGCGGTAGGAGGGGAGAGGGGGGGGGGGGCACACACACACACACATACACACACAGAGCTCCCGCGCGTCTCAAGTCCAGATAGATGGGAACTTTTCGGGCAGGAAGCCTACACTTTCCATACACAGAAGCCCTTGCTCGGCATAGCCAGTGTCCAGTTGCCGTTCCGTGCGGCCAGCCGAGAGCCCAGCCCAACCTCCCCAGAGGTCTGAGACAAGATAACGCCAACACTTCGGATATTCTTTTATCCCTCTTCGTTTCAGAACTGTTCGCGAAAAAGCAGGTGTTTTTCCACCTGACGCACCCAGTACGGTCTGCGTGCGCTGCTCCGCCCCGCCGCCGCCGGAGATCTCGCGGTGCTGATAGCACGCAGGTCCACTCGGACGATTAGAGAGGAGCGCCGCGCGGAAGTGCGCGTGGGGGTAAGGGGGGTAACCCCCGGGTAACCCTCGGGTAACTGGCGCGCGCGTAATTGATGGAAATCAGGCATTGATTTGTGCGCTCTCCTTCGTATGCTGACGTCAGGACATCACTCACCCGCGGAGGATTCTAATGCGCCTTCTGTCCTCCCCGTGTGTGGCTGCGGGGTCTGATACCCACTCAGCCAGGGTTTTTATTTATTCGTTTTTTTTCCTTATTTTTTTTTTAAGTGGAGCACACAGGTTCAGTCGTGTTCGAAGAACGCATTTCGCGTGGAGTTAGTCTGGAGGAAGCTGTTCCCCTCCAGCCACACTCCAGCAGGACTAGGTCGGTCATCCCATTTTTGAACTTCCCGCCTCCGCGCTGTTCCGCTCCTTTTCACGAATAATAGACCATCAAAGGGTTCCGCTTCAATTAATAAACAGCACCAAGAAAGGGAGCCGGGGTGGCGTGCGGGGCCGCGGGGCAGCGGGGCCGCGGGGATCCCCCTAAAAGACATTTGACACCAGAAACTGGGGCCTGCCGCATGGCCAACTTCCGCCGGATGTAGAATGAGACCGCTGAAAGGCCGGCCCGCGCGGTGCGAGTGACGCGAGGAGGGGGAGGCGGCGAAGACGGCCAAGACGGGGGCGTCGTTACATTGTGAAATGGAAAGAGATGTTATTTGGAGGCGGGGAAAATGGGATTTCAAGAAAGGGAATTATAGTTGGGAAGGGGAGAGAGAGAGAGAGAGAGAGAGAGAGAGAGAGAGAGAGAGAGAGAGAGCGAGAAAGAGAAAGAGAGAGAGGGAGAGCATGGGGGGAAAAAAACGGCATGAAAAGGAATCCAAAATGGCGCGCGCGCAGACGAATGACATTACCGCGGCCTTGCTAGCGACAGACAGCGTTCCAAAAGCGTTTTGCGTCTACGATGCCAATGTGTCTTTTTGAAACATGAAGCAGCCACATTGAGATGCTGCACATTGTCTTAATTTGCAGTTAGTTACACGAGTTCAGTTACATCCTATGATAACGAAGGTGTAAAGTAAATGTGGATACAAATTGAATATTTTTCCACTGAATATAAATTTCTTAAGTAGGCAGAATGGTAGCATAGCTCTGCCCATTTTTGTGGCACCATCTAGCGATAGTGAAATAAAACTGAATGCAGAATGCGGCAACAACGACACTTGCTGAGAGGAGAAGAATAAAAGCCTACCGGTCGATGCAGAGAGCACCTCGCTCCGCTCGGGCTGAAAAAGGGGGGGGGGGGGTAAAAATAAACCTTTAGCGTTTCCAGAGATTCTAGCCACACTCAATAAACATAATTTTAAAACAAGAATTAATTGAACATTTTTTAAGAAGCAGATTTAAAAGCGTAGCCGCGTCTAATTAACTGCTCACGTTTGTGTGTTTGATTCGAACGGCGGCAGCAGTGCGCGCAGTGCGGTAGCATGGCTGCGTCCAGGTGCTGATCAGTCTATCTTCCACCTGCCCGCAAGGGGCTCCAGGGCAGACAAGGACAGACAGAGAGAGTTTCGGACTCGTCGCCGCCATTCCCATTGCCACGCTAATGAGAGTAGCGCGCGCCTCGCGTGCCCAGAGTCCATTTGCACCGCAATTTGAGTCCTTACAGTAACGAAAAACAAAAAAATTGGTGCGGCCAGCAAATGTAGAGTACGTAGTTGAATCCGCGGGGGCCGCAGAGAGGGCGAATAGCGCGTTCGTGGTGGGAATAGCACCGCTCACTGCATATAATGGCTGGAGGACACACGTGGTGGACGTTGACCGCACAGTGCTGTTTCAAAAGGCTCTGTCAACTGGGTAATGTCACTCATATTGTTTATCAGACTGACAATTTCTTCACAAAAATATGAAGCATACAGAGTGATTTTAAATTTAAAAAAATTTCATTTTTGGAACTATATGATTTTTTTTCTATAAATTTTTTTTTTGATGGCGTCAATCGTACATTTGTACGAATGAGTTGAATTTCCGAAACGAAAGTCCGGGAGAAACGTGGGTTGTTCGTCTCTGAGAGAAGGTGTGCCCGTTCGGGCCCCGCCATGCTGCCGCGGTTGCTACTCACATTACTCACAGTCGTATCGCAGTCGGACGGCCATCTTGGATTCGTGAGCTCGGGGCGTGGCGAGGCGTGGCGGCGAGCGGGGCAGAGACACGAACGCTCCGCTCCCCCTCCTACTACTCGGGTACCGGGCGGGGGAGGGGGAGGGGGTGCATATCAGCTCATCTCGAAGTGGAACGAAGGGGCAGCGCCATTGGCCGGCCCACCGGAAGTGGGCAGAGCTCGAGATGGATGGGCTCAAGGGGTAATTGTTTTAATCAATAATTGTTTGAGGGAGAGGTGATATTATTATTGTCCCTCCGAGAAGGGGGGGGGGGGGTGCGAGTAAGTTATTGTTTGTGTGCTTGTTGTTTTTTTTTTTTTTGTCGTTGTCCGCCCTTCTGGCTGTGGCGCGCACGCGAGGGTGGCTGAAAGGAGGTTATACTTTGAACATACAATAAAAATTCATGTCAATTCGCTGGGATAATAATGTGTGATTTGATAAGAGATCGGACTTTGTTGAAAGGCAGCGCGCGACATCGGACTTTGTTCGTGGGGTCCATCGATGTGTGATCCGGCCTGGGTTTGTCAAACTTTTAATTCCTCGGAGCTGTTTTCCCGCCCGAGAAGCGGCGCAGTGCTTTTCAAACGTTCCCGCCCTGCGGAAGGCCGTTTGGAGGGCGGTGCACGGACATCCCGTCAGGACGCCCGGGGCAGAAGAAACATTGCCATTCGTCAGGTGAGCGTTACCCCCCCCCCCCCCCCCTCGGCCCACTGTAATGTATGGTAATTGAGAGGGTAATGTCGCAATTACGGGTTACACCGGAGCCAGGACTGCCAACACTATAAAACACACGCGCCGAGCAGTGCGCGGACGGATTTTAACAACTAATGCCCAAAAGCCTCTGAGCGGGCGGGCAGGCAGCAGAAAAAGAAGCCCCAACCCGACTCTAAACCACTCTCAATCCACTAAATCCACAATTTCTGATCGTCCGAGAAAATGTGCACTTGCGATGACCCGACCTCCCCAGTGAAAGCCAGCTGCCTCAACTGGCACAGTTAGCCCGTGGGTGCCCCCAGGGCGCTCAAATTGACCGGCATTCGCACGTCCGAGACCGGGCAGGTCGCTGCACCCAACTGAACACACCCGGGCCACCAGATGCGAGGGTTTGTTCTGTCCGAGGCCCGCGTCCAAATGTTGGCGTGCATGCGGACAGAGTGCGTGCGCCCTGCGAAAGCCCCCTGCTCTGCACGGCCGCAGGCGCGCTGCAGTACTGCCAACCGAAACGCATTGTGTGTCACAGTGCAGGCAGGCAGCCGGCAGTTTGGGCAGCCGTTCGCGGCAGTTGCGTTTCGTTATAAATTATACATCTCCCGTGAAGGGCTTGGCTGCACAAGACAGAGTCCACCGAGACCGGGGCCTCCCTCAGTTTAGTCTCAGTACAGTATCAGTGTAGTCTCAGTGTAGTCTCATCTCGATGTGAGTCCGGCCACAGTGTCACTGGAGCGCTGCTGGCGGTGCCCGGTGCCCCAGGCGGTCCTCGGGGCCGCTGGCTCCTGCTCGGCGCGGGGCTCCCTCAGTTTAGTCTCAGTACAGTATCAGTGTAGTCTCAGTGTAGTCTCATCTCGATGTGAGTCCGGCCACAGTGTCACTGGAGCGCTGCTGGCGGTGCCCGGTGCCCCAGGCGGTCCTCGGGGCCGCTGGCTCCTGCTCGGCGCGGGGCTCCCTCAGTTTAGTCTCAGTACAGTATCAGTGTAGTCTCAGTGTAGTCTCATCTCGATGTGAGTCCGGCCACAGTGTCACTGGAGCGCTGCTGGCGGTGCCCGGTGCCCCAGGCGGTCCTCGGGGCCGCGGCTCCTGCTCGGCGCGGGGCTCCCTCAGTTTAGTCTCAGTACAGTATCAGTGTAGTCTCAGTGTAGTCTCATCTCGATGTGAGTCCGGCCACAGTGTCACTGGAGCGCTGCAGGCGGTGCCCGGTGCCCCAGGCGGTCCTCGGGGCCGCGGCTCCTGCTCGGCGCGGGGCTCCCTCAGTTTAGTCTCAGTACAGTATCAGTGTAGTCTCAGTGTAGTCTCATCTCGATGTGAGTCCGGCCACAGTGTCACTGGAGCGCTGCTGGCGGTCCTCGGGGCCGCGGCTCCTGCTCGGCGCGGGGCTCCTCCCCCTTCCATTTTCACTTTTGCCCGCGCTCTGCCCGGGAAAGGTAATACATTTAGGTCTTTTGAAAGATGGGAACTTAACGAGATAATCACTAAAGTACAAACACAATGGTCGCCCGGAGACTCGCGGGCCGAAGGGTGGGTCTCCATGAGTCTCGCCCCCTCGGCCACCCCCAGGACGGTTTGTCGTATCGTCGTGCCGGTGATGGTCCATGTTTGTGCTCCAGGGTCGCGGTGGCGGGAGCGGCTAGCTTTTCGTATGACTTTGCGTTTTCTCGTCTTCAACTCGGATCTTGTGGTATCATCGTGGAGGAAACTACATTCCATCCACCTTCTACTTGTTATCTTTTGGATGTATACTGTGAAAGCCCTTTAGTAGAACAGCACGCAGATAGCTTTCTGCGTGCCGTTTCTCCTCGTTTCCACCTGCGGGGGGCAGCGACGAGCCTGTAGGACAAGCGGGCCAATCTAACTTTTTATTGTTCTCGGCGGGAAAAGTCGTCCAAAGTACCACCAAAAACGCGTCCCTCCCAAGGCGTTTTCGCGCAGTGCGGAACTGCCATCCCGCACTGCCTTCTCGCAATGTGATCAACGCCTCTTCGAAAATTAGATTCCCAGTCCCCTTCCCTTCTCTCTCTCTCTCTCTCTTTACTGAAATAGGTCGCTCACGGCAAAGCACTCATTGTGTCGCACGCACAATGTCATTCATCTTTTTTCCCCTCCATGTTGACGTTCTAGTCCCCGTGCGGTGGCGTCATTGCAGTGGGCCTTAATTTTTATTTTATTTTCTTGGTCTTTATCTTCCCTCCATTTTTTTTTGGCACTCCTTCCTTTCGTCTTCCTGCATCGCCGTGTGGATGATCTTTCTCTTTTTCTGCCAAAAAGAAGGACGTCTCTGGAATCGTTACTTTTCGAAAATAGTTTTTGCATAATTGCAGTCCCCAATGCAGGTAAAACTAATGTACAAAAATCAAGTGGTTGAGTCAGCACAGGCAGCATCGGTCTAACGTCACCAGTTTTTTCTTTCCTTCACCGCAACAAAGCCCCAAAGGCAGAGGAGCGACATCACGACATCAGCCCTTCCTTCTGTCGCCTTCGTCGTACTCTAATGGACTTGAATTCATGACCCCGGTGCTAATCCAATAGGGTTTTAATTATGCGACCAGTGAAAGAAAGAGGAAAAAACGGTTAATGAGATTGCTCACCTCTCTCTCTCTCTCCCTCTCACTAATGGGACGTCGTTTTCCCTGTGCAGAGTTCATATTAGTGGTAACAGACCGACATTAATTTATCATGAATATTAAGTGGGGGCTGCCACTGCTGCCACGCCACCCCCTCGCGGTGGCGACCGGGCCTCGCCACGGGTCTCAAGATTCTCACACCTCCGGAACGGAATGGAGGGAATGGAGGGAAATTTAAACTGACCATCCAGACTCAAACAGCAGTAGATTCCTGGCAGTTATTTATATTGATGAATCTCTCATTTGATGCAAATTCACCAACTTTGTTCCGATTTTATTCTTTCATTAGTTTTTTCCACACAAAAAAAAAACAAAGACGTGTCTAATATTTTTCTAACGTCGTGGCCCACGATTGTATGAACTTCATGGCGAAAGTTTACCGGGGGGAATCACCGGCTGGCGAAATACAACTCGACCTGCCCCAGTCGTGAACCATGCTCTGGCCCTCTCACTCCGAGATCACCCTTCTCCTTCTTTCTCATTCCCGTTCTTACGCAAATGGAGGAATATCGAACACGACGAATAGAGATAGCAGGCATTACCTGCCATCGCGGCGCCGGCTGGCCTGGCCAGTCAGGCGGGACCGCGATGCCATACACTGCCAACGAAGAGATGCCAACTGCAGTGAGAGACGAAACAGGAACGGTCTGCAGCATTCTGGAGGAAAGACAAGCCAGATTTGCTCGCCTACCGCGTCAAACGAGTCGTTCCTGGGCGTGTAGCACTCTCGTGGTATTTGTAATGATGAACTCGTGCATCGCGATACCCCGAGTGATACCGGCAGGACTCGTGGCTCGGTCTGTGGCGATGCTCAATCTTCCCACAATTACATTGTTCTTGTTGTTGTTTCATTTATATACTCGCTCTAACAATGGACAAGTATAAGTATATATAAGTAGTGGTGATGGGGCTTAGTTTCGCGGCCTCACGATTCGTTCCCAGCTGCAGCACGGACTAAACTTTCGCACACAAGCCTATCCCTTTTTGGTTCGCTGACCGCCGCGCAGAGCTCAAATTTTGATATCCCTTCTCTCTCTCTCTCTCTCTCTCTCTCTCTCTCTCTCTCTCTCTCTCTCTCTCTCTCTCTCTCTCTCTCTCTCTCTCTCTCTCGCTCTCTCTAAGGTGCCAACATCGTAATCAGTACAATGACGCGTCGTCTGAGTTATCCGCAGCCATCCATTCTGGTTTTTCAACGGCACGTCTACTATGGTGTGTGGTGTGTGGTGTGTGTGTGTGTGTTTTTGTGTGTGTGTGCTGCCTGTAGCCACAGGGCGCTCTACCGTCACGGTCATCATGACACGCGTGGGCCGTCTGTGTGTGTGTGTGTGTGTGTGTGTTCTGGTAACACCCGATGCAAGGGTGCGCTGCAGGGGGCCCACTCACACACACACACCTGTCGGCAGCCACAAAGAAGCCGCCGCGCCGCTACTATTGGCGCCGCGCAGGCGGCTGCATAGTCTTGTCAGTCAGTAGTCAAATGCGGCCGGGTGGTCGTCGGCCGGGCAGCCAGCCCAGCAGTGGTCAAATGCGGCCAGTGTGAGTCAGTCCAGCAGTAGTCAAATGCAGCCGGGTAGTTAGTCCAGCAGTGGTCAAATGCGGCCGGTGTGAGTCAGTCCAGCAGTGGTCAAATGCAGCCGGGTAGTCAGTCCAGCAATGGTCAAATGCGGCCGGGTAGTCAGTCCAGCAGCGGTCAAATGGGACGCGTGTTCGGTCGGCGCAGCGCGGGGCCGGCCACGCTCATACATTGACATGCGCACGAGTCAAATGGGGCTCTGGGGCTCTGTCAAATGGGCCTCTGTCTGTGCTGCTGCGTGTTTGTGCCGCAGCCACCGCTGCCACGGCGTCCCAGGCTGTTGGCGGTTATCCGCCCGAACTCTCCGACCCGTCCAATCCTTTCCGTTAATAGTGTTTTGCAAATGGCGCCGTCGATGAACAAATAAGGAAACCGTCGCGACGCACGGCTCTTTCCAGCCACCTTCACACTGATCACGGGCGACACGCAATTATAGAAGAGGCTTTCGTGGTCTGACGCCCGGCTCCCCGCCCCCACCTCTCACCCCTCCGGACCCCTCACCCCATCCAACCCTACTGCACGAGTAAGCGACCGCCAAACCGTCTGGAAACATCCCCCGCCCCCTCCAGAGCAGTACAGTTTGGGCCGTCTTATTGAGGCCTTTTGTCACATCATTTACAGCCCCTGGGTAACGTGTGGAAGGCTCCGGGGGGAGGGGGAGGGGACGGAAAACTAGTTTTCAGTCTCTCGTCCGGCCCTCCGGTACGATCAGGTGTAAATTCGGTATATTGAACTACGTTTGTGGTGAGGTTGGCGGCCTGAGGACGACGCGGCACGGCCAGTGCTGCCAACGTACCCTGCGGTGGTCCACGGGACTCCAAGGCTACCTACCGCAGCCCTCTGATTGGTCAGCCTGATTGATTGTTGATTATTGACGGAGTGGTGCCGACGCGACGCGCCGGCGTTTCTTTTGTCCCTCCGAGAGCGAGAGAGAGAGAGAGAGAGAGAGAGAGAGAGTAATAGGGCAGCAGCCCATCTCTCTCGCACCCTTGCGCGATGCCGCGGGCGGGAGGCGGGAGCGACGAGGAAGGAAGACGCGCACAAGTTCTCCGACGATGACCGCGACTTTCGAAAGAAGCGGGCAGGAGCAGGCGACAAGATTGGGAAAGGAGGGCGCCAGTTTTTCCCTGCGTTTCTTCGTCAGCATAAAGAGCGGACGACTCTATCAATCAGCAGGCGACGCGCCGTGACAATTATTTGGGAGATTGACTATCCGAAGAGTCAATCTTGCCAGGCTTTTTTCATCTTGCTTTCTTGATTGTTAGTTTTTGGGCGCACGCGGCCACCGTTCACGTTTTATGTCCCTCCAGGTGTTGCGTTTGTCTAGAAAACTAATATTTTTTGTTTTCAAACAAATTGCATTTTGTTTAAGAACGAAGAATTGTGCAGGCGGGGCTTTCCGAAGGTGGAGTCGGTAGGACACCCATAAAAACAGGCAAAAAGGGTCGCATACCACACCGTTTACCGTTGACGTCAATTAATTCGAATTCGCCGCTACCGCGCACGGTCTAGGAGTTCAAACAAATATCACTCTCACACACACACACACACACACACAGCAATCACGCCCCGTGACCACCACGCAAACACTAGCGACACATACGTCTATTTTGAATTCGTAATCACGACCCTAAATGAAATATAGCAAGCGGTGTGGGAGTTGGCGACTGTTGCGGGCCCGATCTCTGCCCGCAGTTACGTGGGTTCCCGCCGCAGTAGTGCGAGCCGCTGCTATATCGACTGGCCGCGAGTTAGCATACAAATCTATGGCGTCCGACAGTCGGAATTGCGCCCCGAGGGCAGCGAAACATTTCTGCCGCGTGCCTTACGCTGCCCGGCCGATTGGAAACATAACGCGCCCACCTCCACCACGACTCTGGGGCGAAATTATGGGTCCGAACCACTGGCAGAGATCAGCCACATGAGTCACAACAGTCAGGATGCGGCACTCTAGAAAGCTTCGTGTAGTGCGCCTCTCCGGCTGGGGGGAAATAAAACACATTAGAGATGATGAAAAATTAAATTCAAACGAAAGAGAGCAATTGTTTTTAAATTGTGCCTTGAGGAATGGAGGAAAAATATCGGCATTGCAGCCGGCGCCGTTTCACATGCCGCAATAACAACCGATCGATTAGTCGATTGCAGCTGTCGGTATCGAGAGATCGATGAATCGCTGCTGCCCTTGCGGGGCGTCACATCATTAGCGCCGCGCTCTGACTCCCACGCCGTCTCGGACCCGGGTTCGAATACCCGCGCAGGGCGAGGAGAAGGCTGCGGCGGTGAAAGGAAAAGACGAGTGAAGGCGCCGCTCCGAGGACGAGGACCCGCCGACACGCGGCGCACGGCCCGAGGCCGGGACACCCAGAGGTGTGAAATTGAAATACTATATCTCTGCAGGCATGAGGTGAGATTGTGAGCCCGGCTCCCAGGCCGAGAGTCCCGTGCGTGTTCGTTCCGAATCTGGCCGCTGTGGGTCGGGGCGGGCGGGCGTGCTCTATAGTCGTGACCGAGTCCCATATCCAGGGTCAGCGAATTCGGCGCCGGCCGGCTGGCCACCCTGTGGGCCACCCTGTGGGCCACCCTGTGGGCAACCCTGTGGGCCACCCTGTGGGCCCCTCTGCCAGCGCACCTGGCGCCCGCCTAGACAATGGGCCAATAAGACGCGCGGGGCCCTCCTCACAAAGCACACATAGATGAAACAAAGAAACAATCACCACCGGAGAATTAAAGGAGAAGGTCTGTGTGTGTGTGTGTGTGTGTCAGCAGTGTCGGAGCATGCCGAGATAGATGGCGCTCCGTTCTGTAATGGGCTGTGGAAACAAAAGGCGGTGAATCGTGTTGTGTTCGGATTGAGTTCATTTAGAAGGCGGTGAGCCGCTCTGTGGCGCCCCCTCCCGGGAGCCCCCCGCGGGGTGTGTGCGGGGCTGCACGCGCCCCCCGTGTAACATTCTCACGGCCCCCCGTCATCATGTCTGTGCCGTCATCATCATCAGCCAATGACATGGGGTGCGTGTGTAAATCATCAACTCTTTGAGAAATTTGCAGGTATTTTCAAAAGAGTTCAGACACCAGTATTTATTTTATTTTTTAAGTCGGTGCATGAAAGCTAGAACCACCAACGACATTCGACTATACTAAAGAACCTTTTCACACACGCATTCATTCGAAATAGAAAATATGAAACGAGCAGAATAAAAAGATAGCAGGGCTGAGAACGGACGCGCGCCTTTTGCGAAAAGTAAACATCATCGAAATCATTACACACCTCAGGAAACATTCAAAAGCCGCGCGCAAAAGGGTGAGCCCCCGGGGCCAGTATGAGGGTTGTGTTATCTGCGTGCTCACCAGGCGCTTCGCACACGCACGCACACACACACGCGCACACAGCTCAAGTTATTTATTCACTTTCTATCTCTCTCGGGCCACACCCGAAAACGCCCGCCTATGTCCCTCTCTCCCACTCTATAACTCTGCATTCGATTTATTTTGATTGAATCTGTCAGCCTACCGTGAAGTTGCCACTGCGTGCGTCGGCATAGAGTACAGCGGGGAATGATGGAATATGTGACGAGATGTATCGCAACAGAACTCGGCGCGCGGCGCACCTCGGCCGCCACGGCCTCGACAGCTGTTCGCGGTGCTCGCTGGACTGGAAGAGCTTGACGGCTCTGCATAAGGGCAGAGAAAAACGGACGCGGTGACTTCGCAGTGCAAAGGATTCCGCAACACGTGGACCACTCTAGCGAAATGTCCTCGTTGAGCGTAAACTGGAACACAGCTTGTCACGCATAGAGGAGACAGAGAAGAACGGTTTCGACGCATGTTATTCAAAGTTGGAAAAGAAGTTGGCTGGATGAGGGTACGGCTCCCCGCCTTGGTGTCTTCTCTCTCCCCGGACCCGCAGTGTCGCTAGGGGCAGCTCGCCGCAGCTCGTCGCAGACACAGGACAGCGTATCCACAAAGCGGTTCGGGTCCGTAGCCGCTGGCGCTACACGCCAGAAGTCGAGGCGCGCCAAGAAAGACTCCTGGAAATTAATTATAATTCTGTATGCTGCCATAAGGCGCCTGTGGCTGCTGTGAGAGGCTCGACACAAAGCGGGGAGCGAAGAGCGGGATACACAGGCGGTTGCTATACTTTTCGCTTCGACTCGAGGAAAAGATGAAGGAGCCAGGAGAGTGAGAGAAGGGTTCCATATCCCCCCATTCCTTGTACGCTCTCTCTCTCTCTCTCTCTCTCTCTCTCTCTCTCTCTCTCTCTCTCTCTCTCTCTCTCTCTCTCTCTCTCTCTCTCTCTCTCTCTCTCTCTCTGTCTCGTGAATCCTTTGTGCCCACCGCTCTACCTCAGTGTGTGTGTGTGTGTGCGTGTGCCTGCAGAGATTCACTTGTGGCTGGAAATTCCCGACTCGTATGGAGAAATAAAGATGTGTGTCGCGCACACGCGCGAGCACACACCCACACACGCGCACTATATCCTCCTCCCCTACTACTAGTCTTTTGCAAACTTTGAGACCAACTTCCTACACGCCGCCGTACCTCCTCCCTTCCACGCACACACACACACACACACACACACACACACACACACACACACACACACAAACGCGTCGTTCAGCTCCATACAGAAACGGTGTGCAGCTGGAAACAAAATCAAACAAGAGGCCGCGCTCTGCCACGCCGCTCGCACGGGGGAGGGCAAAGAACGCGCAGAATGAGAGCGTTATAGGTCGGCACTGCGCCGCACACGGGCCGCTCCGCTCACAGAAGCGGCAGTTGTTTCCGTAGGACTTTCCCGCCCATAACTTTACAAGTTTGTGCGGCGGGCAATGCAGTGCATACACCTCCTATTCACTCCAGCCACCGCCACTTGTACTGAGACCGCGAACCGAGTCACGTACGCGGTATTCCATGACAAATTATCCGACAGTGATCGTAAGAAAATTGCGTCCTGTACGAAATTTTGTGTTTGCCAGTAACATTCACCATTTATTTATTTTTTATTTTTTTTGTTTGGTTGAAGCGGACGTTTCCTTTTCGTCGGTCGAATATGGATCCAGCTGAGGGCATGTTGTGTTGGTCGAGACGCAGAGGGCTCTGAATCCAGCCGGTGAGGGGGTGATTATGGGGTGGGGTGAGGGGGGTGAGGGGCATCAATGTCAACGCGACTGTTTGGGCTCCCCGGGGCCCGGGGCCCCTGCGGGGAAGTGCACGCCATTCGCAAACATAGATGTCCTCTCGCATCAGCACCGACCGCCGGTGTGTCGGGCGTCGACGCGTTGTCATCCCCCTCCTCCCCCCTCCCCTCCACCGTCTCCGTAACCCTTCCGCTAGATTTTAAGTAGAATAACTGAATAAGGCGCGAGGAGGGACCAGAATAGCGCCTTACTCGGCTAATGCGTCCGTAAGGCCACGCGGCTTTACACTTCCCCCTTCTCTCTGTGTCTCACTGTTTCCCGCTCTCTCTCCCTCTCTCTCTTTCTCCTTCTCTCTCTCTCTCTCTCTCTCTCTCTCTCTCTCTCTCTCTCTCTCTCTCTCTCTCTCTCTCTCTCTCTCTCTCTCTCTCTCTCTCTCTCTGTTTCACCCTTCGCTCTGTCTCACTCTCACTGTCTTCTGGAACGAATGTAAGCAGCACGCGCTTTCATCAAAGGGGAGGCCGATTAGAAAATCATTACCCGACTCATAGCGGCGTGTTAATTGCAATAATGATAAAGAAAACAAATTAACGGCGAGGGGGTGGAACGGAAAAGCGCATCGGGAAAAGAGGCCGTGGACGGATTCTTATAGCCGAAAGGGGTGCGAAGAAGTTGGGTTGGATCCGACCCCTCCTCGCGAAAACGGGAAATATTCAATATAAGTAGTCTTGGAGCGAAGCGGACCAACTTGTCTGGAGCAGCGCGTAGAGAGAGGAATGTCTTGAAACTCTCAAGCCTGCGAACAGTCGTCAAATGGGGCACTTCCCGCCCTGCGTCAAATAGGGCACGATGTTCGCCTTTCGAGGCCCCGAGCCTGCACGCATTCACCAACTGGAACTGAAGGACGATAATGTCAACCACAGTCGTTGTGCCACCGTTGCATAAGTTTAGAACCGAAAATGAGCAATTTTTAAAACGTTTTGTGGATTTCTTTTGCAGTGTACTCGACCGTGCGGAAACAAGTGTGGCAAGGCCTGCTACATGCTTGCTATCTGGCAGTCCGACCCCGAGTAATCATCAGTTCATCGAGCGGGCGCGAGACGCTACGGTTCGTCTCCGTCGCACCACCGCAGCAGCCTGCGGAGCAACAAGGAGGAAGAACAACCATGCGGAGGCGTCCCGGCTGGGTTGGGGAAACACGGGCGCGCGGCAAAACGCACAGAGCGCGCGGGATTCAAATGCAAATTCAGGCACTTCCCCGCCACACACACACACACACACGCACACATGCACACGGACGCGTGCCCAAGATAGGGTTGGTAGTAGTAGGGATTGCCAACTGTTTCATCTCTATTTTCTAATCAAGACGCGCCCATCTCCACCTCGCGGGAAAGAAGAGCAGAAACCAACAGAGATGACAGAAAGATGACAAATTTGAAATTGCTTTCGGCGCATTTGCATAGCAAAGATATATGTCCGTCCCCCTCCCACAGATTGCTGAGATTAGACTTGATTTGAGGAGCAAAGAAATTCAACAGGTTATCTGCATTTCCGTACTTTTTTTTTTAGCTGTTAAAAAGAGTGGCTGGCTGCTGTCGGTATTCAAACCCGTGGCGGAGCTGCCCTATCCAGCCAGCCAGCCTAATCGGAAACTGGGTCTTTTCGCAGTCGGACTCACACCACCCTCCACCCTGTCGCTTCCCCTCACAGCCCTTTACTTTACACAAAGACGTCTTGCCACAGCCCTTTGTCTCTCTCTCTCTCTCTCTCCCTCTAAAGGGGACCATCGAGAAGGAAGAGAAACAAGAATAGTTTGCTGGTGAATAATTTCCCAGAGATGAACGCCGACTGTTTGTTCAACCCGAAAGGATTCTCAATGGGATAATTGACCGTGAACGTGTTTGAGGGCCGCTTCTCCCCGTTCTGCCCCAGGATGAAGACTGGCGGGGGTGGGAGTAAGAGGGAATCACAGCTAACGCGCGGGGAGGCAAATATTGGCAGGCCAAACTGAGAATAGTCATCCCCAAGGAGTCAGACCTGCTCAACAGTCTGCTGCCACCAGTTTCTGAAAATGATTCCCGTCCCGATCACCGCCGAATTAATCCAGTTCACGGCACGGCGGATAGAGTACTCCGGAGAAGCTCAGAACGGAAGTACGAAGTCGTAACGAAGATCGAGAATGAAGGGAAGTATGAGAAATCGGGTGTTTCGGAAGCCCCACTGCACTTCAAAAATCACGCGGTTTCTCATATTTTCGCCAGCGTTCTTCTTCTTCGTTACAACTTCTTACTTCCGTTTCGGGCTTCTCCGGAGTACGCTATTGGGCGTGGGATCTGTGGGGACGGCCATCTTGTCTCTCTCCCAACGGCGGCGCACCGCACCGCCTTTCCCATGCCGCCGCCTCTCCCCGGTGATGACTCCCTCCGAAATAATCTCCACATTCATCTCTGTTCGGAACGTACTATTTCTGCCGGCCAGCCATTGGGCGCTGCGCCTCAACCTATCACGACTCGGCGAGGAATTGGATCGAGAAGTAACAAATCGTGACCGCGGCGTATCGGTGTGGTCGTATCGTCTGGTTACCTCCGCGGGGCGGCGGTCCGTCGGTGTGGTGTCATCCAGGACGACAGGCCCTGCAGACGCCGCCAAAGCACAGGTAATTGATATGCAGATACCCGGCGTGCGCCGGGGGGGGGACTTTTAATGCTGGCTAAACGTCGGGGTAGCGACGGGGCTATCTATCAGTCCGGGTCTAGGCCGCGGTTAGACAGCGGGTCAAGCACCAACGCGGCTAATCGGGCTGTCGTTCCTATCGCTGAATTTTTTTTTCCATTTTTTTTTCACTGAGGCTTTTCAGTTTTTCAATGCAACTTTTCAATTATTCACTGAAATTTTTCAAATTTTCATTGAATCTTTTCAATTTTTAATTCGAACTCTTCAATTTTTAGAAATTTCCAACTTTTCTCCTCTCTATACTGAAATTTCTCAAATTTCAATCAACAATTTCCTGCCCCTATTGCATCTGTACCGAAGACGTTTTATTCGATATCGAGTGACCTGTCCGTGAGGTGCCTTACCAATTGCTACCCAGCGCGGCCGGCAGCTTCTCATGCATGCCCCCGGGGGCCGGTGGCGGCGCGGGGCGGGCCGGGGGCGGGCCGGGGGAGCGGGGGCAGTATCGTGCCTCTGTGATCTCGCGTGGCAGACGACCGGCCAGGCCGATGGTGTGGCCGGCCACCGTCGATTTCCTGACCGATCATGAGAGGCCGTGGCCGTGTGTCTTTTTCTATTTGGACGCCTGCTTCCTTTTGCCCTTATTCAATCCGTTCCACATGTGTGTGTGTGTGTGTGTGATGGGCAATCGAGGCGGAGGCTGCTCGCCAGACAGACGCAGCAGCGGAATAAAAAGAGTCTGGAACGCAAAGGGAAGCACATCCCGCGGCAAGATGGCAGTTAAACTATTTTTGCCGTAATCCGAGTCGGGAGATCTCTCCCCTGAGCGCCAGTTTTCCAGCGGGTGCAAGCCCTGCGGAGCCCTGTGGAGCCCTGCGGGGCCCTGCGGAGCCCTGTGGAGCCCTGCGGAGCCCTGTGGAGCCCTGCGGGGCCCTGCGGAGCCCTGTGGAGCCCTGCGGAGCCCTGTGGGACCGCGGGGCCGCGCAGTAGTGGAGGAATTCCAAGAGAATACGTAAGTAGTGCCATCGCGAAAATAATTTGCCATCCACCGCGGCGCTCCGTATGAGAAATGCATGCGCCCGCTCGTGTTCCATTCTTGTTACGGGGCCGAGTGAAACCTCCCGTAACCGTATTTCATGCTAAGACGTTTATGACTGGGGATGCCTAAGCAGCGGGCCTCGCGGAGGAGCTGGTAGAGCCAGCCGAGCCAGCGGAGCCCCGGCCCGGGTCTTACGAATCATTAAAACACAGCGCAAACTCGTAAATTAGAGCTCTCCACTTTACGAAACAGAAATCATAGAAGGAAGGCCCGCTTTGCAACCCTTTTCCGACTCTAAGACCCCGGCGGCCCTCCCCCGCCGGGCGGGGACCGCAGGGGACCGCGAGCAGCCGACGGGGCCGGCGGGCCGACGCCTCCCCGCCAACGACGCCGCGTAAACCGCTTAATCCGGGAGGCGTAAAAGCGACGGGAACACGCGGGGCAACCCGGGGGCGGGGACCGGAGGCAGTCGGAGGGAACTAGGACCCCGCCGAGGTCCCCGTCGAGGCCTCCGCCGAGGCCCCCGCGCCAGAGGGTGCCCATCGGAGCCCCCGTCGGGGTCCGCGCCAGGAGGCAGCGGCCGCGGGGCGCCGCCTGGCCGCCTAGAGCGACACCACTGTAAATGAAAGAGTAATGACCATCATTCAGTGGAATATCATCACTTTTTTTTAGGATCATTAACATGTGCTAATATACCAACTTATCGACACGGCAGGTGTTGATCATCATATTGAACGAATGTTCAACCGTCATCACAGTTCCAAAAATGATGATCATCACTGGTTCATTTTCAGGGACTGAGAATGGAACAGGGCGTTTGGGCCGAGCAGTCAGTTGACGAGGAACATGAAAAATGCTGTTTTGAAAACTTTGCCATTTTATTGGAAGTTCGAGACCTCTGAGTTATACACAGCGCCAGAACTGCAAAAATGAGGTCACACCTTTCTTGAACGTCAGTTGTAGGTTTCATCGAGCGACAGACCCTACTCTTCAACTTCCGCGCTATGGAAAGTTCTGCGGTCAGTGGTGGACACAGTGTGCCTTTGCGATCTGAATCAAAGAGCAAAACTTCCCCTCGGACCCTCTCCACTCCTTCCGCGGTTTTAATATTTCCCCCTAATCACCAGAGTCGACAAACTTGTAGCCATCGCTCTGACAGAATTTCTATCCCGAAAATGCGTTTATGATGACGGCTCAGAGAGGGCGGTGGCGTCGCCTGGTCGGCCTCTGCAGTTTGCGGGGGATGAAAGATTCGGTTTGGAGCCCCGGAGCCCGCGCCGGAAGTTAAAGGGGTGCGACAGAGACAGGACACCCGGCCCTTTTTCATGGCGAATTGATTCGGATGACTCGCTGCCGTCGCCCCCTGCTTCGCCTCCTCCGCGCCGCGCCGTTTCGTCGTGTGAATCTCTCCGCACCGCCTGCCAACCTACCAACATTTACACCTCGAGCCGTTTCGCGCGCCGCTCCGCGCCGCACTATAGTCCTACACAGTATGGCCCTCGGTCATCTCGTCGGTGTGATTTCCGTTAAGTTGGCAGCGCCAAGGCGCATAAAGCCGGGGGCTTTTACGATGCGACGGCCGTTACGTTGGCAACATAGTTTCGCGGCAGCCGAATCACACGCATTGTGTTGCGTAAACACGGCGAGCAGCCGGCCGCCAGTGCGACCCGGGGGAAGATTAGAGTGCTCCAGTGCTGCCAACTGTTGGGCACTGCGTTATGTAGTTTGTGGACGGCCCCGCTACTTGCGCAGCCGACCGCAAAGGGAAGAGGGGGGGGGGGCTGCGCATAAATTCATCTGCATTCGTTTTGCAGCAATTATCCTCATCTTTGTCGGCGGCGGCAAAATGGCGGTCGATTGCGCATCGGATGACTCAGGGGGGAGAAGAGGGGAGGGGGGGAGAGAATACCTCACCAAGGAGGCCGGCGGACGGCAAGGGAAGGGCATCTGCTGTGACATGTAGCGATCGCAAACGTGATGCACAACCGATAATTAGGGTTGCAGTGCGGTCGGTGGTTGGCTACCCTGTATGCGGCCGGCATTACGGCTTTCGGGCCCGGCAGCGCACACACACACACACACACACGCACACGCACGAGGTTAGCACCCGTGTACCTCGCTGTGAACGTTGGCACACCTGCGTGGGTATCCCCCGTAGAGCCCGCGGACTGTGTAGAGGCATCGTTGCCGCTGCTGTTGTTGGTTTGCTTCATTTTCGCCACAATAATCCCATTTCGCTGCACGACTGCTATATGCAGGTTATCGTATTATTATATAAAGTGGTCGTCGGGTTTGTTTTATTTTGCGTCTGCCCCCTCTCCTCCTCCTTTCACATTTCCACCCCACTTGCCCTCCGCTTCTTGCCGAACAAAGTCAAATGACTCCGCCGTTTGTCGCCGGCATTGGCCGCTGTGCTTGGGTATCGGGTAGCGGTCGTTTTCATAAGTGATTTTATTCCCCAACCTATATGTAATTTCGTTCGATTTCACACCTTGGTGGCCGCTTAACTTGACTCGCCCCGTGGTTATTATTTTCAGAAATGACTCGCGCCCGCTCTCTCTCTCTCTCTCTCTCTCTCTCTCTCTCTCTCTCTCTCTCTCTCTCTCTCTCTCTCTCTCTCTCTCTCTCTCTCACACACTCCCGTTCGACCCCCCCAGCAGCCAATCCCAGCGCGCCTCCCGCCAAGGCGGTACCAATCAACGCGGTAATGGGACCAATGAATACGACGATTGGAAATGCATCTGCTGCGATTGGACTGAGTGGACAAGAATGTGGTCCGACCGGGAGAGCGGGATGGAGAGTGTTGGTCGTCCGCAGAGCGAGAGAGACGGCAGTCCGAGAGGAAAGGGGGAGGCTACCAATGGTAGCCGCCGCGGATCTCTGTCCCGCTCGCACCTTCGGCTCTCCTAACGGGGCTGGACAGAGATGGAGCATAAACATGACAGATGATGGCCGATCAAGATTCACCCCGCGTCCCGATCCGGGAACAACCGTTCGTGTTATGATCTTTGATTTGAGCGTGTCCAATGGCGCCCTGCCCAACTGACTGCGAGACAGTAA
>CM076256.1:12719279-12771779 GCA_038380765.1 Odontothrips loti
TGTGTGTGTGTGTGTGTGTGTGTGTGTGTGATGGCACTTAGGGAGGTCGCAGAGGAAAATTTCAGGTTACAAGTGACGCGCGCGCTGTGAAAATAATGCAAGCACAATGCTGACGCGCCGTGTCTTCAAAAAGCGAATGCGACTATGAAAGCAGAGCCGAGAGCAGCTGAATGCAACACGCTGGAGCCCCTGATGGTTCCCCGGGTAGGCAACCCGCGCGCAGCTGCGTGCCCGTGCTGCCTACCTACACGGCGCTCGGTCGCCGCGCAAAAGGGTGTGTCAGGTAAACGGGGAGTGACGAAATGTCACGTCTCCTGCGTTGTTTCTCTGTGACGTCCGTCGCTTTTCACGCGATGAGAAATTTTCGGCGCAGCGGGGCGCTGCTTGTCATTGGCAGCGTGAGCGGACAGTGGGGCATCACCGCCTTGCGAATGCGATCGACAACGAGCGGGCGAGGCGTGCACCGAAAAAAGGACGACAAAACGCCACGAAATAATACTCTATCCGATTCGTATAATAATAATATTAAAATAATGAGTGCACAAAGGGGTGCGCCGGACCCTGTCATTACGGATCGATTAAATCGAGGAGACGGCACTGCCGCCGGGGCTGCAGTTGAGTGAGTTTGAAACTCCCGCGCGCGCGCTCACAGCCCGGCAGGGCAGCCAACACCGAGGCTATAACGAACGTGCTGCTGTTGGCGAAAATAAAAGAGATGCAACCAGGGGGCGACAACGGCTTCATATCTGAGGGGGGTTAGAGAGAGACGGAGAGGGAGTTGTTGAATGTGCACGCAGAACGGTCAGCGTCCACAAAAATCGCCAGGATAATGACGAGCAGTGCAGCGGGAATTAATAACATGATGGGGATCGGCGATCACGACTTTGAAGCAGACGAAGAGAGAGAGAGAGAGGGAGAGAGAGAGAGAGAGAGAGAGAGAGAGAGAGAGAGAGAGAGAGAGAGAGAGAGAGAGAGAGAGAGAGAGAGAGAGGGGGGGGGAGCCGGAGAGAGAAAAATCTTGGAAGAGAAACGAAGCGAGGAAGCGGGGGAATGTGCGCGAAGGGGGCGGAGGCGAAGGGGCGGGGGAGCGCTGCGCTGCCGGTCCCAGCGGTGTGGAGGTGACTGATTCTTACATAAATCGCGCACAAAGCGCCCCCTGGCGCCAAACTGCCGTGACACTCAAAATCGCCGCCAGTACGCGGAACTGCCTGCGATTTTGCCCTTCTGAAAATCCGCACCCAAGGCGGTTTCCTAATTCAATATTTTTTTTTAAAGCCAGTGTACCCCCTTAAACAAAAAAAAAAATAGCCAAGAAAAACGCAGAAAAAACTAATTCATTAAAAACTTGAAAAAGAAAGCAGTTCAAATATGAAAAGACGTGACGAAATAAAATTTTGATGGTAAATATCATATGGTACGCAACGAGTCAAGGGACCCGTCGCCCGCCCTCGCCATGTTTGAATGGATGCGTACGTAAGTATGCAGCTCACGGACCACATATAGTGCTGCACCAGGCCTGGGTTCCCGTTGACTGTAACGGTTAAATAATTTTGCCCATTTTCCGCGGCATCTCTCGGACGCGATGCAAACGAAGATCACACACACACACACACACACACACACACACACACACACACACACACATACATGGCTCACAGACAAAAGGTGAGTGCGCCAGTGCGTCCGCACACCCACGAAGGTGTGAAATTAACACTTTTATGGGGTCCTTAACTTTACGCGACGACTGACTGACCTGCTCGCTCCCGCCAATACGCGTGAGCGCGCGAGTGGCGAGTGTGATGTGGGAAGGCGGGAGAGAGAGCGGGAGAGAGGAGAGAGAGAGAGAGAGAGAGAGAGAGAGAGAGAGAGAGAGAGAGAGAGAGAGAGAGAGAGAGACAGAGAGGCAGTGTGTCGGAATTATGGCGATGATACGCAAAGATAAACTGACGCCTTTGCAGTTGATGCTGCTGCTGTTGTTTGCAATGATGCCGGACTTTTTTAAATATTTTTTTTTTAAGGTCACGGGCGGTGCATTTTCTCTGCACGGCCCTATTACACTATCCACAGTCGTCTCTCACTATTCGCAGAAAAAAGTCAAAAATGTCTGAATGTTTTTGTTTTTAGTAATTGCGACATGGAAGTTTCTGCAGTGAGGACACTTGACTAGAGGCGCATTGGTAGGGGCGTGGCATCCGACTTCCATGCCCATTGGAGGAGCACCGCCCCCCTCCCTCTGCCCCCTCACTGGAAGGTCCTCCGTGGCCACACTCGCTTCCTCTCTTTCTCTCTCCCACTCTCCCCTTCGCTCCTGTCGCTCCCCTTCTCCTTCCCTCTACATACGTTGTCTGTATAATTCGATTGCTGCTATAGCCGTCGACTGCGTACGAACAGTGAGGAACCTCCAGATTTTCGCATCCGCGAGCTCCGGCCGCCGCAGCAGAAAAGAAGAAGAAGAAGAGAGACCTGCTGCTTCGGACGCAGCCCGCCCGTAATTCGCATGCAGATTCGAATGACGTCGGAGCGATGCGTTTTCGGATGCAGCGCCATTTTTGTTTCCTGCTGAGTGTGGTGCCCTCCGTGCGCTGGATTCCTCTGCAAGCTTGATGAATTTTTATGGCACATTGGGTGGAGATGCGCGCCCGCAAATGAGCCAAATCAACCATCAGACTGATTTTCTTTCTTTTTTCCGGTGTGCGCCGACATAGCCTGCGCTCTGATCTCTGCCCGACTGCCAGTGCCACATCCCATGCAGAGAACAGCAGCCGTTGCGATCCCGACGATCGATATCTCCACATCGATTTGAATGGAATGCGACGGGGCAGTGAAAGGGTGCTAAAACATTTCGAATACCTAGCGCACCCAGTATGCTAATTTTTCGCGCTGCGCGGGGTCAACCCACTGGGCCAATTAGGATATGCCTCGTATTTCTTCATCGCGCGTGGTGAGTATATGCGAGCGCCGATCTCTGCCAGTCGCCACCCGGGCAGAGATCGACTAGTGGCGATAGAAACGGTGAAAGGGGCGGGCGGCCGTGTAACAACTCAGTGCGCATAATACATTTTTTTAAATTTTCATGTTTCTCGTTGTTTTTTGTTTTTGTTTTTCTTGCAGCAGGCGCTATCCCAGCAGACCACTGACAATCGTTGCCCTTTTCTTGTTGCCTATCGCCGACTTGACAGGGCCCCGTATCCTCTCGAGTCTGTCGTCACAAAGACACGGACTACAGTCTCATGGCAGAGCGATAGTCATGGGCCTCTGGCTGCTCCGTGCGTGCGTCTCTGGTCACGTGATACTGCAGTGAGAAGTGTGTGTGTGTGTGTGTGTGTGTGTGTGTGTGTGTGTGTGTGTGTGTGTGTGTGTGTGTGTGAGGGGGACCCAAGTGGATGTGGAGAGGGTATAACGTCGTACAATAGTGAGAGGCTTGGCCTGGATGTCGCGTGGTGCATGGCCGTTTGGAATGGCGCCCGCGTACCAACCCAACCACGACGAAATACCACACACACACAATAAGTATTTTCTTGCACACGCACCACACATATGAATCAGAGTCGACTATCAACCTGATGCCGGCGATGCCAAATTATTCGCTTCGCATTCTCGCCGCAATTTATTTAGGCGGGACGCCGCCGTGGGACAGCCGCACAGCCGCACACGTGGCGCGGCGGATGCACCGTGCCGCCATGTTTGTTAGAGCGGCCGCGTGTCATTAGCGCGCGCCGAGTTTCGATCCGGCGGCCGAGGCGTCACGTGGCTGGAGAAAAAACCGCGCTCGACTCACCTGCCGGCTACGCCGACAATAATAGGACTGCGCTCGTTACGCCCCCAGTTTTTGTTTTTCTTCCTTCTTTTTTTTTGTCGCGGTGGAAACAATGAATTAAGACGTGGTCTTTTTATTTCATTTTCGGGGCGTAAAATACTTATTATTGTGGCAAATTACGAACGACGATACTCACTGATCGGAGAAGCATCATTCTTCTCCTCACCCCCCCCCCCCCCCCCCCCCCTCTCTCTCTCTCTCTCTCTCTCTCTCTCTCTCTCTCTCTCTCTCTCTCTCTCTCTCTCTCTCTCTCTCTCTCTCTCTCTCTCTCTCTGCGGAAACGACCGATCGCCTTTTGTTTTTGACGACGGGCAACGCCTCTGTGTGCGGAGCCGGGTCTCATTCCTCCCACCACCGAAATTATTGAATGAGAAAGCGGGCGTGCGCACACATACACACACACACACACACACACACACACACACACACACGAACAAAAACCTTTCAAATCGTCTCTCACTCGAAAAGCAGCCCGATTGTTACTGTGCGGGCCCGGCTGTGGGCGCGCCCCGAAAAGGAGCAGAGGAGCCGGCAGCGCCCACGCCGACGCCAAGCCCCGCCCCGCCCCGCCCCGCCACGCCACGCCCCGCCACGCCCCGCCACGCCCCGCCACGCCCCGCGGCAGCGCCTGGCCAAATGCTCACCATACTCCTTTCAGGTAGCCCATCAGAGACTCGGAAGAATTCGTCTCTCTCTGCGTGTAAAGCAGTTTGGTCTCCTAACCTCCCCGCGCTAAAGGGTGCGCCCGGAAATGCCACTGCTGCTCGACCCAACCTGGCCAGCCCATCATTATCCCTCATTACAAACTTGGCGAAATAAAGTTATGCTTTATGGAATCCTATACATTCATAGTTTTACACTAGACGTTGTGTGTGTGTGTGTGTGTGTGCGTGTGTGTGTGTAAGAGTGTTAGCATCCACACCAGCCGGTGCCTGTAGGTAATGTCCCATGGAGGACTGCGAAAAGTGATTAGTAACCATGCATGTAACGCACGCCATGTAGCCTTTCGAAACAAGAAAATTGTGAAAAATTGGTTGAGAGGAATACATTGTACAAAAATTTCTCATACTTTGGAACACCTTCGTCGCATAATTAATATTTTTTGATTACTGAACCTTCATTTTATGACTCGTGTTCTTGAAATGTGTCAAGAAAATGGTGGGCAGAGAAGGGACACGCCGAGAGTGAGCGGGCAGTATGAAGTGTGTTGTGGTGATTACTAATGCAAATTACCCTCACGGCGCCCAGGTCGGAGGACCATCGAACGTGTGTGTGTATAAACCAACGGAAACGAAACACTACAACAATTACTGTCTGTATATGCACTATGTTTTATAGCCGGTAATTTCTGCCCCCCCCCCCCTTTTCCTTGTCCCCTTTCCCATCTCCATGGCGACGAAGTATCAAAAGAAAAATAGCGTCGCCTTTTATTTCATGCACATTCCGTTTCCCAACGTGATGTGTGTGTCCGAAACGACACACGCCCCTAACGGAAGCAAATTGCATATATACAATAATAACTCTTCGTATTTTTCTTCCTCCATTTCTTCTGAAAAGAAAGGTGAGTGAAGAAGAAGAAGATCGAGAGAGGGAGAGAGGGAGGGACGGGGAGGAAGCGAGAGCTAGGCATGCCGTTCCCAAATGGCGATCCCGCAGCTGGTGTGACCGTATTACCGATTTCATGGCAGGGCGATGGGTACGGTGAGATACGGTACCGGGGGCCCTGGCCTGCCTGCACCGTGCCATGGGCAGAGTCATGTCAGCGGGACTAGTTTTATTATGTTCGTATCAGTGCACCGCCGTCGGGGCATTCCCAGTTTGTTTCTGCTCAATTCAGGAAGTGGAATATGTTCAGTTTTTTTTTCAGGTTCTCACTTTTAAAGCATGAACTAATTCAAACCTCGTTTTTTCGTATTGAAAAAAAAAAAAAACACGCTTCGAATCCCTAGAGGACGAAGTACGACACCGACAGATATCCCCCGAACGCTTCGAGACCTCCAAAAAGGAAAAGCTTCCAATCTCTGCCCTGACATCTGTTGCATGCTCAGCGCCAGCGGAGCTGGATGGACCTGATCATCATCTTTTATAGCACCGTTCTTTATCGGAATCCCCTGATGGATCCCGATCGTCTCAGTACACAGAGTCGGGGCTAATGGCGCTCGATTCGAAACCACTCCAGAGAAACGAAGAGCACAACATAAGAAGCAATTTCATAAAATGCATCGGTTAATTGAGTTTGATACCAGAGAGGCTGCTGCACGGAGCCCTGGTCCGTGATTGGTTGAGGACCGCGAGTGCACGTCCGTCTCCGTCTGACTCGTGGGGCCGTCACGGAGCCCGAGAGAGAGGGAGACACGATCCGGACGCACCTGTGTGGCTGGTTGGTCGGTCTGGAGATGTAGGTGTGTCCACCGTTATGGGAATGGCTGCCGCTCACGGGCGGAGCGGACTCCGATGTCAACACTGCCAACAGAGAGGAACAAGATTTAATTTTTTTCTAATTTTTCAGATATATCGAAACCAATACCCTCACTCTAAGAAGAATAAAATCAAACCGTTGATTTCGACCAAATTGTAGTCGTTTTGATTTGATTTTTAAGACGATTTCATTTTATTCTCCTGCCAGCACTTTTTGTTTCGGATGAGAATGCCTTTTGCCGGAACGGATGCCGAGTGTCGTCATTTTGTATTTCTCTGTGACTCTCTGGGCATCGATGAGTCTCGTCTTCCCTTTTCATTATTTTCGTTTCGTGCGTTATTTTATTCCCGAAGGTCGGCCCGGCCCAGGATATGCTTGATGTTATCGGCTGGGCCGACAGAGGAGCAGCGAGAGACAGACGGTAAATATACTTCCCGAGAGGTTTCTGGAAGATAATGTACATTTCCGTTGTGGGCCAGAAAATTTAAATTCTGGAATTCCCTGGAAGAAAAAAAAAGAGAATCGTAGACAGACGGATAAAAGAGGAATGCAGTAGTGGAGAAAGGAGAGAGATATGCAGTCACGGCAAAGTGACGCCGTCGCAGCATAAATCAAATCCGAAATTCCCGATGTCTTCTGACTCGCCGGAACCAGTCACGGATACCAAATGCACGGACGAGCATCGGCCGGACACGCGGTCTCCGTCTAATGACGGCCTGTCTCTCTCTCTCGCATCACGAAACCAGAAACCATCAGGGCTGCTTCCAAATTACAATCAATAATAATCGACTCAAGACGATATTTCGAAATCGACATTCTTGTTTTTTTTCTTCTTTTCTTTTCCGCTCCTTGGCAGTGTGGCCACCATACTTGGCCGTCACGCTACCGCGCAGTCCCATGCAGCCGACTCTGTTAAAAACATTTCTAATTCACGTGTTAATTACATTTTCGACCACACGCGTCCGCGGCGTTGAGTCACACTGCTGCTGTGGTGGTGGCGGTGGTGGCAGCGGTGGGGCGCCGCTCGGAGTTGCTCTGACTCCCGCCACCAGGGGGCAGCACTGCGTGGCTTCGACCGACCGCTAGGCATCAAAACGAACGGCTGCGACTAGCGTTCAAAAAGCATATCGGATTCCTCGGCAGAATAAACTCTCATTTTTGCAGTTTTAGAAAAATATAAAAATTCAGTTGGCTAAGAAAATTCCAAGTCGATAACGTGATCACATTTCAACCACCTTGATCAAAATCGAGTCAATAAGTCGAAAAAACACTGGAGTCATATTTTATCCCATTTTATTTTCCTGGAGCTGGAACTCACAATCCGCCCAGCATTTGGTGTGGTGTCCTGCCTTAAGCTATCGTTGATTTCCTCTGGAAGGTCTTTGCTTGCAGCCTGGTATTCTGTGTACCGTGTCACCGCTGCTGCCGTCCTCTTCTGCAATGCGGCTACCCCCCCCCCCCCCCCCCAAGGGGCGTGATCGGCATCGGAACAGCAGAGGCAGCGCGCTCCCCTGCGTTCGGAAACACGTTCCGACGACACGAAACGCTGTCCGAAGGATCATTCAGTTCGTTTGACATATCGCGTGCTTTCGTTTCCAAAAAAAAAAAAATACCCCTTATTCTGAGTTGAATTTTCATTTTTCGTTAACGGATCAATTCACATCGTGCGAACGTGCAAGGTTTACATGGAAACTTCTGACCAATTTTTTTTTTTTTTTACCGATTTTTATTCGGGAATTACACATTGCTCTCATTGGATGTTTTCATATCGTTTGAGTTCATTTTACACGAGAGGCAGCACGGGTGCGGCGTGCGTGGTGTAAGAGTGAGAGGCGATGATATGAGTGAGCCATATGGATTCAAGACCTGTAGCGTCCCGTTGGCAACTGTTCCCACGCAGAGAGAGAGAGAGGGGGGGGGGGTGAGGGAGCAGGGGGGGGGGGATTTTACCTGGCAGAACAAGGATAGCGCCAGGCGTCAGCAGTGATCGCTCTCCCTCTCTCCCTCACACCCGTCCTGCTCTGTATGTGAATTACACACCCGAAAAGGGTTCAGAGGATGGCTGAGGTTGGGGCTGAGTCTCACCGAGCCCCGCCGGGAGAAATCCGGATCGTACACGAAAATATTATTTGCACTAAGCGAGAAGAAGAATGAATTGGTAGGAACGGAACGACAGAAGGAGAGAGAGAGGAAGAAAGAAAGAAAGAAAGAAAGAAAGAAAGAAGGCGAAAGGAGAAAACCGGAGCTCGCGGGTGATATCATTAATCATCGCGAAACCCTTCAAACCGAAAAGAGAGAGAGAGAGAGAGAGAGAAAGAGCAATAAGCAGCTACACGGGCCAAAACGTGTGGGCTTGACAAAAGAGCCCAGCCGGAAAGACGTGCTCGGGAACATGTTGCCAACGTCGCGCCGGTGTCGCTTCGCAATGTCTGGCCAAACTCTCCGGGGCAACGTTGCGACTCCGTTGTCTTCTGTTCAGAGAGCGGCACTGAGTTGTTCCCACGGACAGCGGTCATCTCTAGGGCCCCAGATGAGACAGACGAGATATCGGAATTATTGCAACGAGACACCGAGAAGGGGGTTAATGATGATAAGGGGTCCTGTCCCTCTCTACCCTCCTTCTCTCTCGCACCCACCCCGATAGGTGTGCGCAAAAGAATTGGGAGAGTGAGTGAGACGGAGAAAGAAACACAGACGGAGCGCGCGCAGAGCAGGCGGTGAGTGGGAGTGAGAAGAGAGAGGGGGGAGAGTGAGAGAGAGAAAGGGGCCATCCGGGGAGGAAGATTGATGAAATGCTAGGCTGGATGCGAAAAGGAAAAAAGGCGCAGGCGGTGTCAATGTAGGCGACAGGAGAAGCCCCCTCTATCCTCGCTCTCTCTCTCTCTCTCTCTCTCTCTCTCTCTCTCTCTCTCTCTCTCTCTCTCTCTCTCTCTCTCTCTCTCTCTCTCTCTCTCTCTCTCTCTCTCTCTCTCTCTCGACGAGAATTCGGCTGCCATAGCCTCTGCTCTCTGGATGTGGCCCCAGAGGAGGTGGGGTTCAGCGTGGAGCAGTCAGTCCACTGCATTCCAATCCCGATGAGCTACCGCATCCCGCCACCATGGCATCCGGCACATCAGCGAGCCAACGGAGTTAATACCAACTCAGGTCACCACTGTGAATTTTTTTGGCAAAGTGTCGCTGAACAATTATTAAAACACGGTCACTTATGTTTGGAAAACATGTCGGAAAAAAAAATTTAGAAAGAGGGAGAGCTAGAGAGAGAGAGAGAGAGAGAGAGAGAGAGAGAGAGAGAGAGAGAGAGACAGAGAGAGACAGAGAGAGACAGAGAGAGACAGAGACAGAGAGAGAGTGTGTACACACGCGCTGTGGTGCGCCCGGGTGAGTAGGCAACACATAGCACAGCGCAGCACGGCTACTTGTGGGCTCCACGGCGCACGACATGACGTTCCGAGTTAAAATACCGCTGCGAGATCCTTCGTCGCGGTCTAGCGGAGTGCCAGCGGCTAAGTCCGAACAAAATGTGAGGAGCGGATAGGTGAAATCAAATGATAAAAAGGTTTGAAGTGATGAGCTCGTTACACTCATGCACTATTGGTCGAATTTGTTTTTTCACGGTTTTCCTTTTTTCTCTATTAATTGGTAGAAAGCGTTTCATTTCAATATTTTTTTTAAATTCAAAAGTATATTGAATCCTCAAGATTCAGACCCTGCAAATAAAAAATACAACAACAACAACAAAAACGGCAAAAATGGGTGGGTCCTACCTCGTCCCAGACTTCCGTCCGGAACCGTTCCTGCTTAACTTCGGTGTTCGGATGGGAACCGGTGTACCAGGAGTTGACCGCCGCTAAGACACAGGCACGACGCAGCCACCTTGGTAGGCAGGCTTCCGCAACGGCCAACATCGCCCCTTCCGCTGACTAGATTTCAGGAGTCAGCCCCCTTCGACCAGCCAGTTGGTCTGTGACCCTAAGGCCACTCCCTCGCGGATTGAGAGGGAGGTAGGATGCCCAGATCGTACACGGCCGAAGCCGATTGTACTCTACTCTTCTACGCCATGTATCCAAGTAGGTGTTGCCCGAATACTCCAGATTCCGAGGCCTTACGCTTGAAAAATGTAGAAGGCCGAACCCTAGGCCTCTACATTTAACTTCTGCCGAGTCTTGGCAAACCATTCCCCTGCTCGGGCGTCGAACCACTGAGTTAACGAGTGTATTCAACCTCCGGGGAATGTCCGCGGCCCAACGTCCGCGGTCACTCAGACAACACACTTTGAACACGTTCTTTTGGTATATTTTACCCACCATCCTCGGTCGGCAGACTTCAGAAAAATTTTTCCACCGGCAAAGAGTTGAACCCCGGACCTTGTGGTCGTCGACCGGTCCGCTAGCCCACTACGCTGCGGAGCTATGGTGGAGGGGAGCAGCGCGCTATTGATACTTTAGCCACTGTTGTCCCGCGGAGAGGAGCACCGTTGGCTCCGAGAGATGGCGCTAGTGGTCAACGGCGTTTTCTGGCTCGCGCTGCTGTTATACATACAGCAAGTTAGTCTAGTCTCCGGGCGAGTCCCCTCCGCACGTATTCTTTGATGTTGATTTGAGGGCAGCAGTTGGGCAAGTTTGAAGTATTCGACACACATGTCTCATACTGAGTGGTTAGGAAGCGAAATGGTATGATAGTGATGAATTTTCCGAATAAAAAGTGTATGCCTTTCAGAAGTCAACAGGATTCTGTCTGTAAATCAAGTACTCCTGTGTTGAGAACATTCACACACTTGGAACTTAGAAATTTTGGTTTTTGGTTCGGCGTCCTCCATGCCTGTCTTGTTATTTCTGATACAAGATATGTGAGGTGTGAGTCGCCGGGATCAGGGACCCTACCTTCCGTTCGTTTTCGTCCAGGTAGATAGATGGATGGATGGGGCCAACGGAGGTGTGTCGCTCTGCCCCTGGGCGGTTCGGAGCAGATCTAATCCCGATCTAACTCGCTTTGCGCGCGCAATCACACCAGGCCCGCCCCTCCCCTCCCCCCTCCCCACCCCCCTTCCCAAACTGCTCATCGAAGGCAGGCGCCTCGCTAGATGGCTTACGTCTGCAAATGGCTCAGGCTAATTCGGTGCAGCGGCGGCGGTGGCAGTGGCGCTGGTGAACTGATGAGGGCGGGGCGTGTGAGGAGGGGCTGTCCGGGAAATACGTAGCGTCAGCTCACACGGTGTTATGTAATGAAGGTTTCCAATAAGACTTGGAAATGGAAGCTGAAGAACATATGTCTCTCGGCGGAAACTCTAGAGGGGCAGGTATGAGAAATATTCGTGCCACTTTCCACGCCAAATATGAGAAATAACTTTCCAATTTCACTCAAAACGTCATTGAAGTATCTCATAGCTGCCCTCGAGAGTGTCCCGGTTTGGAAGCGTTTCTATTCTTCAGCTTTCTCTTTCTAAAGTCTGATTGGAGACCTGCGTTCATGAACGGCCTCGGGAAGTTGGCGGCAGCGGACCACAGTACTAACCTCGGTCTCGAAAGCCAAAATGTCTCAGCAAAGTTTTTAGAACAGCCTAGCCAAGGTCCTTATCGACCAAGATCGTGTGACCCTTTCGGGCTGCATATGGACAGTGCCGTCGCCAGAGAGCCGTGTGTATCCTGGGGAGTTATGGCGGCGGGGGGTTGGCAGCGCCGCAGCCCCGCCAGTGTTGCCACCACACGTACACTTATCGGCGCTGGCCGAGAGGAAGTGAGCCGGGCAAGACGCGGGCGGTGCGCGCTGCGGATCTGGTCTCACAAATATTGACCTTAGGGCAATTTCCCTGTAATTAGTGTTGGTTGTCTACCCTGTCGCCGCCGGGCCCGGGTCCGAACAGGGCGCCGCGACCAGCGCTCTCTCTCTCTCTCTCTCTCTCTCTCTCTCTCTCTCTCTCTCTCTCTCTCTCTCTCTCTCTCTCTCTCTCTCTCTCTCTCTCTCTCTCTCTCTCTCTCGGGCACGGCCCGGTTGAGGCAGAGCGAGAGAGACGGCCGTGTAAGACAAGCAGCGAAAACGCGACCGTGGCGGCGGGCCGTCGTCTCGGCAGAGGCGTCCGCAAGGGCTGCAAACACTGCGGCCCCAAACTCGATCCCCACCCGCGCTCCCTGTTGTTGGACGCAGAGGTTGGCAAACTTGCGAGGACTGCCTGTACACTCGCGAGGCAGTCACGGCCGTGCTCTAGCGCGCGTGTTCAGGACGCTAATCTCTGTTTTCTTCTCTGGAGTAACGTCTGGAATCGCACGTGCGACGCTGCATGGAGTTGGGGACCCCGGGAGACGTGGCCGGGCTGCGATAATGTTGTGTGCCCGAAGGCCCGCAGGAAGCCCCCCCCCAAGACGCCTCAAGCTGCTGTGGTCACTGGTCCGCGCGTTCGGAGAAATACTCCCCCCCCCCCCCCCCCCTTTCCACTGAGAATGGCAAGCATGCGTCACTGGACTGCACGGGCCGTCCCGAAGGACATGCAAAACAGCCTCGGATAGAGCTGGGCTATCCCCCATGGCGCCCGGTGGGTAGGCAACATCTCGCACGGCCGACACGGATGTCGAGCGGGCTTGCCTACCCTGGGCCTCGCAGGCGTTGGGGTCGCTTGCAATCAGAACATTGTTTTCGAAACATTTGAATTTTTTTTTGTAACAAAAACAAAAGGAGAGGGAATTTATTTGTAAGAAAGAAGTACACAAGTGCGTCACAGCGTGGACTCGCGGACGGGCAGGGCGCCGGGCTTGCTGGGCTCGGCCTTGTTGACGAAGCGGCGGACGAGCGGAGAGAAGAGCCTGGGGTCCAGGTCGGGGCGGTCCGAGCCAGGGAAGGCGAGGGACACGAGCACGGCCACGGTGAGGGAGACGGCCGCCCCCAGCGCGGGGTACAGCTGGTAGGAGATGCGGTACAGCCAGAACGGCGTCCTGCAACCAGTCGTGGGTTCAAATCCCGCCGGCCGCGTCACAATTTTTTTTTATTTTTCAAAGCAAATGTTTTTCTTTTCATGAAAGAGCAAGTTTAATTTTACTTAGAAAATTCTTCTCAAAAAAATCCCCCCCCCCAAAAAAAAAAAAAAAAAAAAAAAAAAAAACGTGCTGCTGACGGGAGTTGAACCCGGGAAAAGTGACGCACTCGATAATAACGCCGGTCGCCATCCGGGCCGGAGTGGTGTCGTTGAACTGGTAGGTGCAGCCCGACACGGACACTGGCATCTCCGGGAAGGTGATCTGCCCCAGCGCGAGGGCGCGCTGCGCCCCCAGCACCATCCACGACATGAAGGCCAGGCCCGCGGCCGCGCCCGACAGGCAGCCCTGACGACCGGAAGGGAGAAAGTCGAGGAAACGGAGGAAACCTTTCAAGACCTTCAAGGGTTTGGAAATCCGCTTCAATCATCGGTCCACACTTTGGTCCCTCTCGCAGTTACCGTGGCGTTGACCCAGGGGAGGAAGGCGCCGCCGATGAAGATGGCGACGACTGGGCCGGAGCTTATGGAGTTGAGGCTGGCGCTCAGCTGCAGCACCACGCCCAGCTTCTCCACCACGAAGACGAGGGCGACACAGAGCGCGCCGAAGGCCACGACCACCACCCGCATCACCACGCTGACGCCGGCCTCGCTGGGCGCCGCCGACGACATGGGCCGCCAGAAGTCCTCCACCACGACGGCCGCCATCGAGTTGAGCCCCGTCGACAGCGAGCTGGTAATATTAAACGCAATTTATCAAAATTTTACAAAATTTTCACAGATTTTTTTTCTTTTTTAAAGGTTTTAAGTTGGCAGTAAGCTGATGGTGACCTGAGGGCGGCGCTGAACACACCGGCCACGAACAGGCCGGGCAGGCCGGGGTAGCTGCCCAGGGTGTCCATGACCAGCAGCGGCAGCAACTGGTCCTTGGCGCGCGCCAGCTGAGGACCCAGGTCCATTACTCCAATGTTCCCATTTTTTATTTTTTTCCGATCTTTCAAATGTTGGTGTGACTGATGCGCACCTTGGTGGTGACGGGATCACAGTCGTAGTACGTAGCGAAGATGAGCAGCCCGCAGTAGATGCAGATGAAGAAGAGCACGAAGCAGCCCAGCACGAAGTACCACACCGCTCTGCAAAGGCGGTGGCGTCAGCGACCGTTCATGAGAAATTCAGCACACAAATTTGCCATGACGCGAACCTCCTGGCCTGCTTGAGGGAGGGCAAAGCGAGGTAGCGCTGCATCTGGCACTGGCTGAGGCCGCAGCTCACCATCTGGTGGCACAGAGCGCCGATGTTGGTGGCCCACACCGTCTGCCGTACGAACGGGTCCAGCGTCCACCTGTGCAGGCCGGCTATGAGAAACTGCTGCTCACCTCGCCACGCCCGGTGTGGCAGTGATGGCATACCCCCAGGGAGGAGGTGCCCCCCGGTACACCATCCCTAGGGGCCATGTACCCCCCCACCCCGAGTCGGTTGGTGAGGGGTACACGGCCCCTAGGGATAGTGTACCCCCCGGGGGTACACGGCCCCTAGGGATAGTGTACCCCCCGGGGGTACATGGCCCCTAGGGATGGTGTACCCCCGAGTCGGTTGGTGGGGGGGTACATGGCGCCTAGGGATGGTGTACCGGGGGGTACAGTTTCAGGGGGGGGGGGGGTAAGTGGTCCCTTTTACACCGGATCACCACGCGCTTACACCGGAGCCTCGATCCTCCCCGACTGCACGCCGCGCTCCACGACGACGCCGAGGCCGCCGGCGTTGAGGGTCCCCCGGACGGCCACCAGGATGATGCAGGCCAGCATGGACAGGGACTGGATGACGTCCGTCCACACCACCGCCTTCATCCCTCCCTGCGCAACACGCTGACGTCAATGGTGGTACTCGAACCCGCGGCACAGGCTGCCGCTACTGGCGGTACTCGAACCCGCGGCACAGGCTGCCGCTACTGGCGGTACTCGAACCCGCGGCACAGGCTGCCGCTACTGGCGGTACTCGAACCCGCGGCACAGGCTGCCGCTACTGGCGGTACTCGAACCCGCGGCACAGGCTGCCGCTACTGGTGGTACTCGAACCCGCGGCACAGGCTGCCGCTACTGGCGGTACTCGAACCCGCGGCACAGGCTGCCGCTACTGGCGGTACTCGAACCCGCGGCACAGGCTGCCGCTACTGGCGGTACTCGAACCCGCGGCACAGGCTGCCGCTACTGGCGGTACTCGAACCCGCGGCACAGGCTGCCGCTACTGGCGGTACTCGAACCCGCGGCACAGGCTCTCGGGAGCGGACTTACGACACAGGTGTAGAACACGCAGACGGTGCAGACGGCGGGGGTCACGATGTGGACGTTGACACCAGTTACTGAAATAATCCAAGTTTAAATAAGTATGCAGTATTTAAATAAGGATACACAAGTCAAATTATACCGATTTTTTTTTAAATGTGTAAAAAAAATGTATACCTTGGTTAAAGGCAAGAGCAGGGACGTAGATCACAATCGGCAACCAAGTAATCTAAAAGAAAATGAAAACAAAATTTGAAACTGGTGCATGCTTCAAAAGAAAAACAATTGTCTTGACCACAATATTGTGCTGACCAGCCCCAGGGTGAAAAAGACGGAGCCGAACAGGCGCACGCGGCGGTCGAAACGCATCTGCAGGTACTGGTACAGGGTCATGAGGTTGAGGTCGTGAAAGATGGGCAGGATGGCGGTGTTGAAGACCACGGCCCAGGCCACCATGGCCACCAGGCCGTACATGAACTGGATGCCGTAGACGTACACCTCGGTCGGCATCCCCAGCAGGGTGATGCCGGAGATGTAGCTGAGTTAACAGTCAGTATTCGAACCCGGCGCTAGTTAACTTTTCTTTTTCTTGTAAAGTAACCATTTTTTTTAAATACTCCGACAGGTTCAGTATTTGAACCACGGACCTCTTGCACACCGAGCGGAGTCAGAGTATCCAGGGACCTACCTGGCGACCAGGGACAGCGAGATAGGCAGCGTCTGCATGCGCCGGCCGCCCATCAGGTACTCGGTCTCGTCGTGTTCCCCCGGCGCGCAGTAGCCGAAGTACACCCCGATGAGCGCGCACAGGCCCAGCATGGCCACGAACACGAGGTAGTCGGGCCACGCGAACCGCTGCAGCGCCAGCCCCAGCGCAGACACGTCGGCCATCGCGTCTGAGGGTTCAAATACCCACCGGTCACAGACCCATTGTTTGTTTGCTTTTCCTTTTAAACTTACATCTCACCTTCCGGCAACATTGGGACATGAAGCTGAGAAACCAGCCAGTATTCGAACCCGGCGCTTTTTCATCAAAAATGAAAAAAGAAAAATCCGACAGGTGTTCAGTATTCGAACCACGGTCCTCTTGCACTCACCTGCCATGGTGGTCGCTCGCTGTCCCCGGGTCGTCCGTCAGGTCCGTCAGCCCGGCCGTGTGCACAGAGCCGCCGCCTTGCCAGTGTCGTTCCTGTCGCCCTCAGCTCCATACTCTGCTCTCTCTCCCTCTCCATCGCCCTCTCCATCGCCCTCTCCCTCCCTCTCGCGGCCACCGAACAAGTGGATAAGTGGACCGAGCTGGACACAGAGGCAGCCTTTGACCCACAAGTGTTGCGGGGACGCCCCGCCAGGAATAGTCACACACATGGCCCACCACGAGGTGGTCCCGAATGCGCCCAGAGTCCGGTCCCGGGTTCGAATACCGGCCGGAGCAGAGAAGAGCTGCTTTCCAGGGAAATAAGATTACCACATTTCAAAAATTCAATTACGTTCAATACGACGGAGGGGACCACTCGGGACCACCACGAAGATGGAAGACGAGAGCGCTGTGTAGGAATGAAAAAAAAAAAATATAATTGGAACGCATCAGTGTTAATGCGCGGCAGACAGTTCCCTTCGGATCATCGTCCTTTCCAGAAGGCGGTGCGCTGATCGATGCAAAACTCAAACTGGCCGGAGAGAGAGAGAGAGAGAGAGAGAGAGAGAGAGAGAGAGAGAGAGAGAGAGAGAGAGAGAGAGAGAGAGTAATTATGACGGCTGGCGCCCGCTCTGTGATTGGCGGCGTCCAAACCGTAACAAACTCGAGGAATAATCGATTGTGAATATCGACCGGAATCGATTTCCAAATCGGCCGGTCGGGTTTAAGGACGAAGGCTGTTCTGTCCGTTTTTAAATGCGGAATGAGATCACCCCATGGATCTGGCTTCTTGCTGCGGCTCTGGAATGGAATGCAACGATTTGGTATCCGGAGTTTTGTAAATCTTTCGGTTCGATGTCAAAGTCGAAGAATACATAAAACCACGCCTCGACTATCGAAGGGGTTGGAGTGTGTACCTAGTTAAATACTGATTCAAGACCAAAAAAATAAGGTTCTTTTTTTTCTCTTCGATGTCTCCCTGTTTTCCTTCGTTCCCTTTCCTTTTTCCCCCGGGGCCCTGCGCCCTGCCAGGTGTTACAAGCATAGAGGCGCAGGCATGCACTCATCACATGGCTATTACTTAATCGCACGTTGTTTTGGGAGTGCGACCAGCCTCTGGGCGTGGCGGGGCGTGGCGGGGCGTGGCGGGGCGTGGCAGTGGTGGCGGCAGCCGGGGCCGGGGCGGGGCTGGGGCGGGCCCTTCTGCCCGAAAAACACGGGGTTCCCTAATGTCTCCAATTTGGTGCCAGAGCGCCAGTCGGCCGGTAGCAGCAGAAGCAGCACGCGTCCATCCATGCTCCATTTGAAGTCGTTGTTGGTTTGCTTTGGGGGTGGTTTCCTCGCTGTTGCCGAATTTTTCAAAACACGGCGTACCCTGCAGCTTTGTGGCCCTCAAATAAAACAATCGTGAGTTAGGACAAAGGTGTGCGACAAGGACTCCCCTGTCCTTCTTTGTTGTGGCAGGCCGATTGGTCTGCTGCTACCAAGGTAGGTACAGCCTCGTTCATTCTCTCCCTCTTCCATGTACACAAATACACACACACACACATACACACACACACACATGCACAGACAGTTGCGTTGGTTATTTTAAGTGTGCGCTGGCTTTAACGTTTTGCTGCACCTTATTAAAATAATTGTGCGGGCGCGGTGACCCTACAACCCCCTTAATCTGTCGCAGCCGAAAGGAGTTAATAAATCATGTCGAATGCCCTGGTAAGCAGTATACCCAACCGCGAAAACCAAAATTGTTCTCTGAATGCCTGAGGAGTTTGGAAAACGCTCGTCCTCCTTCGTTGCTGCAAAAATGTTGTAATTGCTGCTCGGCAAGAGTAAGGGTTAGGTTACGTCCCTGTCGTGCGTTGTTGCCATCTCGGGTAATAATTTACAGTCCTTTATTATTTGTACTTATTCACGAATTTGCTGCAGCCTTGGTCGTCCTGCAGGGGAGAAAGAGAGAATGCTAAATAGCAGCATTGCTGCTCAGACGAAGTGAAATTTCACGTGCGGTGGTGTCGAGTCAGGCAGTAGCCTCCATAGGCCGTTCTAACTAATTGTGGTGCGAAGATGGGCTTCGGGAGCTCGCTTCTTTTGCAGAACTCCTCAATGAAGACCATCTTGGACAGCCGCGCGACGGCACTTATACTTCTTACCGGGGCATCTTTCGCTCTCTCTCTCTCTCTCTCTCTCTCTCTCTCTCTCTCTCTCTCTCTCTCTCTCTCTCTCTCTCTCTCTCTCTCTCTCTCTCTCTCTCTCTTTTCACTCGTTCTTTGCTTCCTCTACTACTACTATGGCGTAGAAGAAAAAAAACAGTTAAAACAGACATCTTGAAAACTACGTAACGGAGGGATTCTGTTTTGGGGGCGTTTTAGTTGGGCATTGATGTAGTTTCGAAAGTGACATAACAGATTTCTCAAAAACAAAAATACAAAATACTTGTTTTTAGAGACCGCAGATCGGTGGAGGTTTGTAGTGGGCCTCAGAAATCAAAGAACGAGTCTGTCCTAGAACGCTAAGCGTTCTCCATGCCTGTCTTGTTGCCTTTCCCTTTCTTTAATTCTGGTTACCTCCGACAGACGTATTTTTTTCCCTGATTCCCCTTCTCACACCTCCACGCAAGACAAGCGATGCGAGTGTATCAGAAAAAAATTGTGGTGATTAGAAAAAACAGCGAGGGGGTGTGTTTCGTGAGCGACCGCTATAGAGATGTTGGGGTGGGGCCCAACAGCCCGCGATGAGACCACCGAACGGCCAAAAGAACGATCACCCCATTCGATTTTTCTACCATTTTCCTCTCTCCCCTCCACATTTTTTTTTTTTACCTCGAAGGCGTGAAGACGTCTCTATCGTCGGGACCTGGGGGGGAAAAAAAACTTTTCCGCCCTGCCAGCTGGTATTTGAACCCGGGACAGTGTACGCGCGCGGGGTCACAAAGGTATTAAGGCGACGGCAGCGGCTGAAGCAGCACAAGAAGAGCCTCGCGAACAATGTGAGACAGGTCCCAAACTTTAATTAAACCCACTACATACACCTCTAGACAGAGTCCCCTAAGCGCATCGGGCCTGCAGCGGCAGTTACAGCCCGCCCGCCCCCTCAAGACCCCCCCCCCCCCCTTTCCTCTCCTCAGCCAGTAGCGCAATAGTAAACTAGTTTCGCACCTGGCCGGCAGACGGCGCCATGAGGACAACTAAGACTCTCCGTGCCCGACACGCCAACAGAAGAAGCACAGACGAAAAACTCATAATCATCGTCCAGTTTTGGGTGAAAAGGGACTCGACGAAGCTGTTTTGAAAACTTGGAGAAAACTCTAGGATTTGAGACCTGAGTGAGACTCATGTCAGCTCGGCGCCAGGATTCCATGACCTTTTCCGAAGGGTAAGTGATGAAGTTTGTGGCAGGCCACATCACGGCCACCCCAAGAAAGGAATTTCGGAGTCCTGGCGGAAAGGTGAGTGCAAGTCGGGTCGCAGATTTTAAATGAAAATGGCGCGTTTCCAACTTGCGCGCGGGCGATAGGAGTCAACCCGAGTTGTGCTGCCGCCGTGAGGGTAGGCAACCCATTCGACACGGGCGCGGTGTGGCCGGCCGAGCCAGCAGGGCGCGCCGCTCTCCCCACGGCTACCACCTGTGTCTTCTTCGCAGATTTATCTGCCGCTGCTCTCTTTCCGGACCCGCGGGAGGGGGGGGGGGGGGGGGGGGGGGAAGGGGTCGGCCATAAGTAACGTACCGCCACGTGACACCCGCAAGGGCGGGGCAAAAAACACACACAAATAACACACCGGGGATGCGTGTAGTATTACGGTGGAACCTGCGGCCAGGGGTTATTTATTGCATTTAAACCCCCACGTGTGTAGGTGTGTGGCGAGGTAGGTGCTGGAAATGGGAGACGAATCGGAGTGAGAAACGGGAGAGAGAGAGAGAGAGAGAGAGAGAGAAGGGGAGGTAGCGATGACAGAAGGTGGGAGCGAGAGAGACAGTGCATGTGATTCCCAGCGCCCGGATATTGCACTATCTTACCCCGCTGCTTTTATTGCTTACTGTGAAGAAGACGTTTCATAATTACACGGTGCGGAGAGAGAGAGAGAGAGAGAGAGAGAGAGAGAGAGAGAGAGAGAGAGAGAGAGAGAGAGAGAGAGAGGCCTTACGAGTGTAATTTACCGTTATACGCTGTACAACAACGCGCTCTGTGAGTGTCACGGCATAAATTACAACGCAAAATGTATGAGAAATAACGCGTTCATTGCGAAACAAGCGGTGGCGTAGAGTTTTCGAGTTTTCGTGGAAAGCAGGATAGAGAGAGATAGAGACGGAGAGTACAGAGAGACAGATATTTAGGTGGAGATACCAGGCGCACTGTCAGCCAAGGAAGATGCACGTTGGGTCGCGGGCTTCGCAGGCGCCTTGCGGCCGACAAAGACCTCTCTGTCTCATACACACATATCGTTCCTTGACATTTAGTTTTTCTCTTACATATTGAAGGTTTGGTGTGAGTGGGAGAGAACGCCCGTTGCCACGTGTTTCAAGAGCACTCCTCCGCCCGCCCCGAGCAGCTGACCAACCACAGAGCCGCCGCCCTAGGTTACGTAACTCTGCGCGGGCTTTCAGCGGCGCATCGACAACCCTCTGAATGATTCAAGTGCGGACAGCAACCAACCCTGCGAGTCCGTAACCGAAACCACCGTGCCGGAGACGTGGGTGCCCCGCCGGACCCCTAGACCCCGGACACCAAGACCCCCGACCCCCACTCCGGACGCAGCTGCGGCCGAAACACTCGGCGACTGCGGTTTGCCTACCTCCCAGGGGGGGATCCACCGACTGCTGTGTGTTTCGTATCCGACGGACCCATCCGGAGGCGGCGGGGGCAGCAGGGGCGGTGGGGGCGGCGGGGTGGCGGGGGCAGCAGGGGCGGCGGGGGCAGCAGGGGCGGTGGGGGCGGCGGGGGCGGCGTCTGTAGCAGTATGGTCCCGACTGATGCGAGCAGGAAATTATCGGACCCGATATGTGTTGTGCCGGCCGCAGGCGTCGGGGGCGGCGCGGGGAGGGGGGGGGGCGGCGCGGGGCTCCGCTGATGGGGTGCGGCCGAAAGACACGAGGCCGCGGCGTATGTAATATAAGGGAGAGAGGGAGGGAGAGAGGGATGTTTTGCTACGTTGTCGTTCTGTTGTTGTGTCGCCTTCCGCAGTGGCGCGTCTTCTGCTTTTGTTGTTGCGTCGCGTTGTGTTCAGTTTTGGGTTGTGTTCGGCAGTGCGTGTTTGCATGACGGTTTTCTGACGGGTTCATCTTAGAGCTGAGGACTCGTTTTAGTTTGGTTTTTGTATTTCGATTCAAAGTTGCACAAACGTCCGGAAAGAACTTGCGCGGTGGTGGTGAGCGAAGGGTAAGTTCGGTTAGGAGGTGAAAGAGAAGCGACTTGTCAGCTCGCCAGAGGGCGCTGGCTCCGCTGGCATCACTCCGCCGTGCGCTCTCGCGCGATAAAAAATGCAGGGAAGCGCTCTTCGGTCCGTAAAATAAATGGGAGAATTCCATCAGAAGGGAACACACAACATGTGAGCACAGCCCGAATGATAAAAACGTCTTGGGAGCAGCGAGAGAGAGAGAGAAGGAGAGGGAGAGATGGAAAGAGAGAGAGAGCGAGAGAGAGAGAGAGAAAGAGTAAGAGAGAGAGAGATATAGAGAGATAGAGAGAGCGCGCGCGAGAGAGAGAGAGAGAGAGAGAGAGAGAGAGAGAGAGAGAGAGAGAGAGAGAGAGAGAGAGAGAGAGAGAGAGAGAGAGAGAGTCCTCGCTTCTCTCTCACCCTCAAGTAAAATCGCACCGTGGCGAAAGCTAGCTCACTCACCGAAATATTCGCCTCGTTCAGCGGGAGAGGGACCAAACACCGCCGCACCTCCTCCCAACGGCTCCGCCGCGGTCCGACGAATTTTTCATCCATCACGCTCGTAGGTGTGAATGATATCTGCGGCCCGGTTTGGCAGAGGGTGGTTGTCTGTCCTTGTCCGCAGATGCGGACTGCGCGCGGTAGGGACAGGGACGGACGCACGCCAGTGCCGCCCCCTGGCGGCCGGCATCAAATATTCACCAGCTAATATTGCCGAGGAGAGTGCAAGGTCTTGTTGTTGTTGTTGTTGGCGGCGGCGGTGGATGTCGCTGTCTTTGTCTCTCACTGATGGCGGCGATATGACATTCCAATTTTGAAGTTCCCGCCCGCGCAGAAGCAGGCGCCAAGGGCTTCTTACAAAACCTCCCCCCCCCCCAACCCCTCAAACCCCCCAAAAAACATATTTTAAAAAAATGTCGGGATGTTGTTGCACAAATGTACCAAACCCAACTGTCAGCGACAAGTATCAACATCGGCAAAATTTGCCAATGTAAACTCCGTATAGACCGAAAAAAAAATAGAGAAAACGATAAATAACAGTAACAATAACAAATGTGAAAAGCGCCAATCATAATTCGATATTTCTTCCGGCAGGAAAGACAAACGCAATAAAGTCTCAGGAGGGAAACGAAGAAGGCGGTGGGGAGAGAGTTTGGCGGCACCTGGGCCCATAACCAGCAGGCTCCGACCACCACCACCCGGCTGGTCGACTTCTGTTGAACACAGTAATTAAAGCTATTCTCATCTTAATTAAAATTTATCTTTGTCTTGCAATACTTTCGCGTGGGTTCGGCGGGGTCGGCAGGAGCGGGCGAAGTCTCAATGAAAAGCCCGTTGTCTCTATGAATTGTACGCACCCCTTTTGCTCGGCACATCTTCCTCCATTTTGCCTCATCTCCTTCTTCTGCTTCCTCTTCTTGGACCTTCCCTTCCTGTTATGCTCACGGATGAGATCACATAAAAGTGCGTTTTTCCCAGTCGGTTGGGTTTCGAGTCGGAGTCGCCCCCGAGGCACATAGCCGACAGAGCATCAGAGAAGGGGTGGGCCATTGTTTCCGACTGTCCTTCTCACTCCTCGATAGTCGTGAATCCTACTCAGTTACGCCATTCTCTGTCTGTCTCTCTCTCTCTAGCTGCACTTTGCCTTGCGCTTCCGCCCCGCTGAGCACAGATGAGTCTTGTGTTTTATTTTAAGGGTTTGCGATGCAAAATGATTCGAGAAAGAGGTAATGAGTGGAGAGACCGATTCACTTTCCTACGGTTTTGTGGGCACGATCCGCTGAAAAGTACTATCGCACCGAAGGCCATCTCCCGGCGAGAGAGAAACATTTTCCACGCATCACTAAAAGTTTCTGCAATATCAGCAATATAACTGCAATATCAGCAACATTTCCAGAACAAGCCGTGGCAAGTATACGGGTGGCGCAACGCTCTTAATCCCGCTATTAAAACACGGGGCTCGACTCGCTTTTACTTGGTTGTAATTGGCGATGATGAATGTGAAGTACAGTCTGCAGCAAGCACAGCGCGCTCCGTCGCACAGCCGAGGCGAGTGTGTGAGAGAGAGAGAAGAGTGCAGGTTGCCGCTTTTCGGAAGCAGTTGACAACCCGCGAGGTCGGACCGTCCCTCCTTCTCCCTCTCCTTTCTCTGCCTATTCTTCTCCCTCGCCCGCTCCTTACGAGGTCCATATTTATGGCCGCGTTAACCGCACTCAAAAGGAACAAATGTTTTAGGAGACGTTCTGGCGCCAATTTAAAAGGAAATCAGGAATGCTAACCAGGGGTGCAAGAGGGATAGGGAGAGAGAGGGGGGGAAAGAGAGAGAGGGTGCAGCGAACTGGCACTGTGACCCACTGTGACCCCGGTTGTAATTGTTTCGGACCTTTCTCCTACGGCTCTGGGAGAAGACTTTCAGCAGACGAAAATGCATAATACCATTTGGTCCACTATTTATTAAAATTGTTAACACAGAGGAGAAGAGGCACAAATTTCAGAAGAGCCAAAGGTTACAAAAGTTTTCCATCAAAAAATTTAGATTTTAGCCTGTGGTGACACGGGCGAGGTTTACGCGGAGACGAAGAAGGAACCCGCTGAGAAAATGAAAACCCTCACGGCACGCCGCGGTGGCGTGGCGGGGCGGGGCGGGGCGCCACGTAGGACCCTCGTTTCCCACTAAAACTTTAGCAACAGCATCGCCTCGGCCTGGAGGCCCGTAGCAGAAACAGAAATATGATGAATGTTTATAATTAAGGGCACGTAGCAGAAAGAGAGAGAGAAGAGGCTAGGGGCGGCGGCAGAGGGGGGGGGGAAGGATCTTGACGCTTCTGAGCCCTCCGCGAGACCACCACGCGAAGAGGGAGCTTCCCCCTAAAATATTAGATTCATTAAAAATCAAAAGGCATCTAATAGAGCAGCGGTCTCGTCCGTCCCGTCGGGTCAAAGAAGCAGAGCGGAGATATGGCAAATGAAGCAGGCGGCGGCGCCCGGCGGCTACCCTTTCGGACCGAAATTCGCGCACATTCTAGATCCTGTTTCACATTCACATTCGCTCTTACGGCCTCTTGACGTGTGTGGATCCTTCTGAGATGAAGACGGCGCTGACCCAGGAATGGATGGCATGTCCCCATCCGTCTCAGGGGGGGAGGGAGGGAGAGAGAGAGAGAGAGAGAGAGAGAGAGAGAGAGAGAGAGAGAGAGAGAGAGAGAGAGAGAGAGAGAGAGAGAGCGAGAGGGGGGAGAGTCGGAGTCCGGGCAGGCTGTGAGGGAGACAAGGACAGAACTCGTTGATCGGCGGGCGTTCAGAGGCATTCCGCACATAACAAGGAAACGCACAGGCCGTGTGTGCGGCATATGTCTTTACTGTTCGCGCAGAGGGGTTGTCTCAGACAAGGGTAGGGCGGTGCAGGGGGTGCGGCAGACACATAGACGAGAACCCTGTTGACAAGGGAAGTCTTCGGCGAGGCCTTCAGGTACCGATACAGTTTTCCTTCTTCACCTTCTTCAGGTGCGTGTTCGGAACCGGCAACAAACATCCCTTAGCTCCCTTCCGTGTCCAACCCCCAAGAAGGAGGAAGCCCTGGAGCAGCAGCAGCGGCACGGAAGGGATCATAATGGAACAATGGAAGAGGACTGCAGTGCGAGACGCGCCAGCCAAGATGACCGACCGGCTCTCTAACGACATTTAAAGCTGACCTCCCCGAAACCCTTTGGCCCCGCTCTAATCCCCCGAGCAGCGCTGGGCTGGGCCCGGGCCCCGTGTCCCGTGCGCTCTGAGACAACTTCTAAGACCCAGTCCATTACCATCATGGGATGACTGATCACTGCCCCCCCGATGGAAGGGACGGGAACCGACGGGAAGGGAAGGGAATGTAGCTCTAATGCTCTCGGTCTTATAATGGGATCGCCAGGCGTGCTTTCAGGTTGGACGTCCGTCGCCGCCGAGGTGGTGGTAGTGGTGGTGGTGGTGGTGGTGGTGGTGGTGGTGGTGGTGGTGGTGGTGGTGGTGGTGGTGGTGGTGGAGGTGGTGGTGATGGTGGTGGTGGTGGTGGTGGTGCCGGCGGGGTGGTCTTAGGCTCTGCAGAAGACGCGGAGGTGTGATAAGTGCATAGTAAAGACAAATCACGGCACCCTTCAAAGAATGATTTTAAGAAAGTCACATTTCCAGAGCCCTTGAGACACAGACACCTTAAAGAATCTTAAGAAACAAACTCGAACATTGCAAACATCGTAAGGGACTTTAAGACACCCCTTGAGAACCCTTGAGACCGCTTGAGACACTAGGAATCCTTAAAACACACCTGCTTTAATCGCACCTCAAGACGCGCTCTTAGACGATGAGACTTCCGTCAGGGTGCTTATGGGTCGTACGCCTTCGGACCCGTTTGCGGGCCCGTCAGGGGCTGTTGCTGCGGGAGCGGCGGGAGCAGCGGGGGCGGCGGGGGCAGCGGGGGCAGCGGGGGCAGCGGAGGCGGCCAGGGGGAGGGGGGACGGCATTGTTCCCGCGCGTCCCTTCCTCAGACTTGGCGTGGTTATGATGTTGGCTTCAGCTCCTTCCCTCTCTCTCTCTCTCTCTCTCTCTCTCTCTCTCTCTCTCTCTCTCTCTCTCTCTCTCTCTCTCTCTCTCTCTCTCTCTCTCTCTCTCTCTCTCTCTCTCTCTCTCTCTCTCTCTCTCTCTCTCTCTCTCTCTCTCTCTCTCTCTCTCTCTCTCTCTCTGACCACGGGCCCATGTCGAGACACACTAAAATTGAAAGGGTTGGAATTTAAGCAAAGCGGGGTCGGATGTGAGGGAGGCAGTGGCGGGCTGTGTCAACACAAGGGGGCGGGGGAGGATTAGGAGCGAAGGAATCACGATTCCACCCCCACCCTCCACCCCCACGGGCCGCGCGCCAAGGAGCACCCACCAGCGGCTTCACAAGGACGGGCTGGTGGTACTTCACGGGGAACTGACCGACCCTGTGCGGAGAGCCCCAGGATTAATATCAAATTATGGACCGGCCAATGCGACAATCGGAGCGGGGGTGCAAAAACAAGGGCCAGCCGCCACTGTGCCGCTGCTGCTGCTGCTGCTGCTGCTGCTGCTGGGATTTGGATGTAATTTCAGGCAGATGTGCCGATGGGCTGGACACAAGAGGAAGTGCAAACAAGAATAAAGAATCTGCGTCGGTAGTTTGCGGGAACACTACAAAGTGTCGTAGAATCGCCACTGAATTGTCACTTTTATTGCCCTTTCGGGATTTCAGATTTTGCACCAACACGGCACTTCTTTTCGCTTTTCGTCTTTTTTTTTTGGTAAACCGTATATGACTGCCGCTCCGCGATACACGCCTTGTGTCGCCGCGGAGGTTTTTAAGCGCGGTGGTAACGACACTTGTTGTAATATCTTGCGCGCGGAAAAGGCGGTGGTGGCGGCGCGAGGGGGATTCGAACCCACGTAACCGTTGCGGGCCGCCGCCGAGGTCCGTGCGAAAAAAAAATTGGAGTTCGGAAAGGCAGAAGGCACGGGGGCCGCGGGGGCATAAAACCAACATCCCATCGAGCTCTAAGCAGATAAGGCGCCATACACGGCGGGGCGACGCGACGCGGGGCCAGGCAGCGCACGGCAGGACGAGGTAAGAACGGCGTTCTGTTTTAAATTAAAGTGTGCTCACAAACGCCATAAAATTATTCCGCGGATCGAATTGGATTTTTCCCTCTCCTGGGTGGCGGTGGTGGCGGTGGCGGTGGCGGTGGCGGTGGCGGTGGTGGTGGCGGTGGGGCACCTGTACTGTGCCGCGACACGGGGGCCGCCTTTGCCTTTACTGAGCTGGAGAGACGTAGCAGAGCGCAGACGGCGTGTCGCAACGGCCTGGCAATTTTTATTGGCAACTTTTATGAAAGAATTTCGCTCTCTGCGATGACGTTTCTCCCGCGCCCTCTATGAGATTGATCGTTTCTTTTAACGGTCCTCTTCTTCTTCTGCTGCTTCTCGACGCTGTGCTGAGCGGCAAGCTCCCTGAGCTTGGTGAACGTCACTATTCTCCTGGAGAGAAATAATTATTCATTCGGAAAAGTTGAAAAATTTGTAATTTGTAAAGTCTGTGACCGTTTGGGCCGCCTACAGAAGATGGTTCGCAACAACAACAAAAAATCCCAAAATTTGCTGTTACCAACATACAAGTTCGAAACCTCCATCATCCATAACAGAAGGGGACAAGTCACGGAGCTGCACCTCCATGGGGCACACGGGCCTGCCTTCATCTCATGGTTACGGGGTGAGTAGATAACTGGCATGGAATGATCGGGATCCAAAACGGCTCGCGGGCCGCCGCGGCTGGCTGTGCCTGCCGCCTGCACTGCCTCCAGGCTGAGATAGGCTAATGTTTGCCAAGGGGGTTGTCGAAACTCGCGCCCGCTCTCCGCGTAATTCTTGGAAACGGATGGGCGCTCAGGGCGCGCTGTGCCGCTACCAAGGTTGGGATGGTCTTTGGCGAGGGGCGGTGCCGGAGGGACAGAGGCGGGGCCGAGGTGTGTCACGTGTGGGCTGAGTCCGCGTCCGCTGACGGCGTCCTCAGCGTGTGGACCCGAATCCTAACGCTATACGCGAAGCCACTCCCCGCCTCCGGGCCTCCGGGGCTCCAGACCTCTGGGCCGGGGCCTCTCGCCTCGGAGCCCCCCAGCAGCGTCTTGGCCCCGCCCCGCCCCGCCCCGCCCCGCTCCTTGGACCTCTGCGCAGGTCTCGTTAGCTGGTCCGTGACTTAGGCAAACTTCCCGCATGCGCTGGCGCCCGCTCGCCGCCACGCCCCGCCACGCCCCAGACCAAATGTGTATGTTGGTGCGGTGTTTAGAGTTGCGGTCGGGGGCCGGGGGGGGGGGGGCGCGGCCGGGCAGGGGATGGATACTACAAGTCCTCTGGACCCACCGCACCACGGACAGTACCCCAGGGAGGCATAATGCCTTAAGGCGCTTGTATTGGAAGCTCGCTCTGTCTCCCTCTCGCTCCCAGTGTGTGTGTGTGTGTGTGTGTGTGTGTGTGTGTGTGTGTCCGTCTCAATCCATCCCCGTCGTGTCCGTACAAGGGATGAGCCGACTCAGCAGACATCCGTGTGTGGTCCGGGGGGTGGGCACACCGTTCGATACACACCTCAGGACAACCCCCACACCTGCCACACCTTTATGACACACCTCCACACACGCCTGCTGCTGTAGACACACCTTAAGACACGACTGCTGTAGACACCTTAAGACACGCCTGCTGTAGACACCTTAAGACACGCCTGCTGTAGACACCTTAAGACACGCCTCTGCTGTAGGCACACCTTAAGACACCCCCTTCTCTTCAGACACACCTGCTGTAGACAGACACAACCTTAAGACACGCCTGATGTAGACACGCCTTATGACACCCCTGCTCTTAAGACACGCCTGCTGTACACACGCCTTAAGACACATCTGAAATCGCGCCTTAAGACACACCCGAGGACGCCCTGAGCCCCGCCCCAAGACGCCCCCGTGCCCCAGAGACCGCCACACCCCTCGCCCGCGGATCAGCGGGGAAGGAAGCGGCGGTACATCTCTCGGTCCGTTTAGCATAACCCAATGTCCGCACAGGGTGTTAATACGGCTGATACAAATTGTCTCGGCGTCGACGCAGCGGAGAAGCCGTGAGCGGCAGGATGACGGGGGTGTGATCTCCGTCCTGGGTGATGCGGGAGACTGTGTGTATTGGAGATGACGGACACGTGTGTGTGTGTGTGTGTGTGTGTGTGTGTGTGTGTGTGTGTGTGTGTGTGTGTAAGCCTCGGGATATTGTGGGCACAGAAGGACCCCCGCCGGGCCCTGGCTACGGCGTGGCTCATCAACAGGATGTAAGACGTCCTGTCCTGTACAAAGGTTATCTCACAATGGCGCGGAGGGCTGCCCCGTCACCCTAAAGCGGCCAATGTAGCGAAATTTTTCGACCCCCGCGCGTAGTTCCTAATTAAATAATCACCAGTCCCTGTCTATCCCCCTATTTCTCTCTCTCTCACTCTCTCTCTCCCGCACACACACTCACGCACGCACACACGCGCACGACACAGGCACGCACAAAGCCTGGCCGGAGGCAATGCTCGACCCAAACTTCGTCACGGCGGCCAAGACGCCAAGACTAAGAGCTAAACACCAAACTATAACCCGTGACCACGGGCTGGGCGGGGATGGCAGCCGCACCTCTCTCTCTCTCTCTCTCTCTCTCTCTCTCTCTCTCTCTCTCTCTCTCTCCCTCTCTCTCTCACACCCTTCTCTTCCCCTCTCTCACTCTCTCCGTCACTTTATAATGTATGATTGCTACGCTTGATGATAAACCGATTAATCATTGTTCCTCGCCCCGCCCTGCGCACACAGACCTAAGATGTCCTTTGCTTATCCCCGTTCATACCGAGGAAGGGCGCCGCCAACACTGCGGCCAACCACAGAACGCTCCGCCTGTAACCACAGAACAACACAAAATAAATTCTTCGTGGAAGTCCGCTTTCTGTGATGACCTTGCAGGCGAATAATTGGTGGTTTGTCCGGCGCCCCCCGTATAGCGCTCCGCTATTTTGTCGCTTTCCGATTGCGTCCACCGCCGCCCATGCATATGCAGATCGAGTGTCCGTCGTGGACTCATAATGACAGCGATTTCTTGGAAGACGGCGGCGGAGGCGGGCGATGGGTCAGAGGGATGGGGGGGGGTGGAGGGTAGAGCGCTAGGGGTGAGAGACGCTGCGGTCCTAGACGTACACAAGATGTAATTATGGGTGGCCATGCCTCTCGCATTTGGGCCACTAATGGCTCGGCCCAGCTCCCCCTTCCCCTTCGCTTTGCCTCTCCCCCCCCCCCTCCACCTCTCCCCCATATTTCTGTGTTTCTCTCCGTTCCCTTGCTCTGCTGTCTGTCCTTCGCGGCTCTCTCCCCCTCTGTCTTCGCCCCCTCTCTCTCACACACTAAGACAGCACAGGAAGCCCACCGCTTCTCATCACGACCAGGTCTTTGATTTCGACACCTCTCCCGCCCCCACCCCCAGAGCCCCCCGGGTACTGTATCTTGGTCACCAACACACCCACGTCGTCGGTAGAGACACGCCAGCGTCAACAACCACAGATAGCAAGCTCCGGAAATATTTTCTTATTCAAGCGACAACGGCACGAAAGAAATCATTCGTGGAGATTTCACCCCAACCCCATGTCTCAGCACCAGGTAACCACGCCGACCGGTCTCCTGCCTGTGTCCCACTCCCACCCTCGTCAGCACTCTCTCTCTCTCTCTCTCTCTCTCTCTCTCTCTCTCTCTCTCTCTCTCTCTCTCTCTCTCTCTCTCTCTCTCTCTCTCTCTCTCTCTCTCTCTCTCTCTCTCTCTCTCTCTCTATCTCTCTCGTATACAAACTCATGAACACGTATGCAGTCAGGGGGGAAAAAGTACATGATGCGACAGCAAATTGGCGCATCAAGTCAAATTCTCGCGGGGATGTCTTGTGCGCACGTTTGTGTGTGTGTGTGTGTGTGTGTGTGTGTGTGTGTGTGTGTGTGTGTGTGTGTGTGTGTTAGTACCGGGGGAATGTAAACCAGCGCCTTATATGCTATGCAAATTGACCCCGTAAACAGCGCATGCCCGCGCCTTGGTGAAGGTCCTCAGGTCCTCGCTTTCAAATGCTGTCTCCCTCTCTCTCTCTCTCCCTCTCTCTCTCTCCCTCCCTCGAGCACACACTTCCCCTCTCTCTCTCGTGTGTGGGTGTGTTTGATACGTCGTTTCGCGGTTTGGTTAACGCGACCGTTAACGGCGCTAACGCGTATATAGAGGCGCCCGGTCGACACTTGATTCCGATGCAATTCCCGTACGTCAGCTTTTTATTTTCTTTCCGCACGAGGGTGCAACCATGCAGCTAGAGCAACCAAACGGGGAGCGGAGCAGCCAGAGGGTGCTACCATACAGGGCGGCCAGTGTCGGCGGCAGACAGTGTTGCCAGAAAAGTAGGCAAAAAGTAGCCCAAACACACAGGTGTCAAGATTGTGCCTACCTGCGCCTGCCTACTAGGCAAATTGCTAACAGCCGTAAACTCATGTTGCCTAGTAGGCAGGCGCAGGTAGGCACAATCTTGACACCAGTGTGTTTGGGCTACTTTTTGCCTACTTTTCTGGCAACACTGGCGGCAGACCGTACCTTCGCGGCAACTACTATCCGGTGAATTTGGAGTCGATCGGATATAGCCGGGCAGAGAGACGCCGGCACAAGGAAGATTGGAGAATCTAAAATATGTAATAAGAACGGGAAAGGCGCAGTCGTGCCCGCTTCCCTTTCCTATCTCATTCGGAGCGACGGACTGGGAGCAGCGAGCGGCGCGGCGAGGCGAGCGGCAGAGAATCGGTTTCTGATGATAGCGGTATCATGCATACAATACTAATACCGGGAGGGACAAAAAAAGGAAGAATGAGAGACTGTGCCGCGAGGGCTCGGGGGGAAAAATACGAGGGAGGCAGAGAGAGAGAGAGAGAGAGAGAGAGAGAGAGAGAGAGAGAGAGAGAGAGAGAGAGAGAGAGAGAGAGAGAGAGAGAGAGAGAGACGGAAGCACAGCACGCGCCGCCGAAGAGGCCCGACCAATAAACTAAGTAGAGCGTAAAAATTGTGGCTTTCCGAGGGGTGTGTCGGGTGGGGGAGGGCACTTGCTGCGCTGACTTCTGGGCCGGTACGATTGTATGACACCAAAAAGGCGGCGAAGAGGGGAGTGGGACGGGGTGGGGGTAAATCTATATATCACTCGAGCACGGCGGCGGCGGCGGCAGTGGTGGTGGCGGTGGCTTCTGTGCATATGCGTGATGACGCCGCGGGAAAAATGTAAAGTCGTAAGAGATGTGTGTGTGTGTGTGTGTGTGTGTGTGTGTGTGTGTGTGTGGTTGCGGTGCATGTCAGTGTATGTACGGATTACTGACAGATTCTAAAAGTTTTCCATGTCTTTTTTTTTTCAGATATCTTTTTAAAAGCCCACCTCAACTTTTTTTTTTTAATTTTTGCAGAAAAATGCGACCACTCTGGCTAAGGATTTATGAAAGATTTGATTTCTTTTTACACTTTTCTTGCGCTTTCCCCCGACCTCGGGAAGAGCGTTGTGTTGGTGTTGGTGGCCAGCGTGCGCGGCTGGCGATAGAGTGCGCCACGGGCAGCCACGGCCAGCCACGGCCAGCCACGGGAGTGCGCGTCACCGCCCGGGAGATAGGCACCCGCCCGCCCGTCACACACGTCTGCTCGACGGGTGGCCTACCCTCGACTCCACAGGCGAACCAGCGGTGTCTGGCTGGACGGAGGGGGCGAGAGTAAGCGGCTAAGGGAGAAGAAGAGAGAGAGGATGAAGAAGAGGATGAAGAAGAGATGTATGACTGCCGTGGATCACGTGGGCATCTCTTCCCATCTCTCTTTCGCTCCTTGGGTGCCTCTCTCTCTCTCTCTCTCCCTCTCCGTCTCTCTCTCTCTCTCTCTCTCTCTCTGGCTGCGGGAACCGCCACCGGCGAATTATTCGCATGCAAATGCTTCCCGAGCCTCACGGCCTTCTCGAAAATGGAAATGTGGCCGAGGAAAAAGAGATCGAGGCCCGGCAGCACACGTCGGGGCGCAAACAAGCGAAGGCGGTGCAGATCCGCTGCTGACGCTGCAGGGAAGAGCGAGAGAGCGAGAGAGAGAGAGAGAGAGAGAGAGAGAGAGAGAGAGAGAGAGAGAGAGAGAGAGAGAGAGAGAGATGAGATGAGAAGGGAAGCGTGCGCCGTGACGAATTCCGTGAAAATAACGCTTGAAATTCGCTGGTGGATGCCTTTTTTAAAAACCTCTCGTCTGCAGCAGCAGCAGCGGGACCGCCTCCCCTCGCCGCGACATAGCCCGCGCTTTGCATCGCGCCGCATTATTCCAGATTTTTTCGAATTTGCACCGAAAAGCGCTCGCGACGAGCCGCGCAAAGACGAGAGGGAGAGAGGAAGGCAAATAAAAACCGCGTGCGGTCAGCGTGGAGAATAGGGGCTCGTCACGGGGGAGGAGGACAAGTGTCGATGACAAGTCGGGGACGGGCGCGGCAACTTTTGAAATACTGCCGCCCAGCAAGAGTCGCTGAAATTATGTACGGAAATCGACGTTTCACGCGCAGATAGCTTCAAAAAAATTATACATTTAGAAAAATCAAAACCTGCGGAAATCAGAATGGCCAGAAAATGACCAAAATAGATCCGATTTTACTTTCCATACCGCGCGGCACCATTAATTTAGAGAAGGCGTTGGTGTCCAGTCATTAGACTGCTCTGATTGGCTGAGAGTGAGGCGTGGTCAGTGCGGGGCGCCCTCTCAACAGGGCCCACAGGGCCGGGCCGCTGCCTCTACAATTATCTCGCCTCTGAGGCCCTCTGGCAGAGGCGGCCGGCGGGCTTTAATTCGCTATTCGGAGGGCCACAAAGGGAGACGAAGGCCCACTCACTTATTACAGTCAATAGTAATCAGAGTGGGCAGTGTGACTGACCCTCCGGGCCAGAGTCCGTCTATGCAAGTCCACACAGCCCCGGCCGCCGGCTCGCAAGTTGCTGCCGTAGGAAGCAGAAAGGCCCTTGCAACGAGCAACTCTTCTCTTCATTTGCTTCTTATTCTAGAGGAGCTGGACGCACAGAGGGCGACACTGCTACATAACAGGGTACAGTCAGTGTCCACCTAACGGAACAGTCCCACGTACAGTCACTGTCCACCTAACGGAACAGTCCCACGTACAGTCACTGTCCACCTGACGGAACAGTCCCACGTAAGTCACTGTGCACCTAACGGAACAGCCCCACGAGCAGTCGCACTTCTGGTCCTTTTCCAATCATTCTAGTCAGCAGTCACCGAAATGTTGCCGGGAAAAAAAATCAGAGAGAAGAAAGCCCGAAAGCATGTTTGGCCGTTGTGGACAAAACCTATGTCGTCCCGGCTTCCGCCAGGACTACTGCCTTCAACTTCATTTATCTTACGGGAACCGGTGCTTTACGGCTGCTAGTTGGCCCCGGGACCAGGAACCCGCTACCCGGCACGGTGCTGGACGGATCTGACGGAAACCCCTAGCCCGCACCAGTGCGGGAGTTCCCCTCAGCATAACCACGGCCTTCCGGGACTCTTCAACCCCGCAGTCCGGTTTGGATTGAACCCCGGAGGCAAGAGTTGAACCCAGGACACTATCAGTGAGAGAACAGCGGTTTTGCCGGTACGGCTAATGTGCCATGATACTAATGATCCAAAGCTTCCTATACTGTAGCATTTAGCATCTGTCCCCAACAGGGAACACGAAGAAAAATATTAAATCTCGCTCTCCAGTCTCATTCAGTTCTTTAGTTCACTCCTTCTCCAGTGATTCTCCAGTCATCATTCAGTCTCTGAGTCTCCAGTCTGCTGGAGCTGCCCGCCTCCTGCTCCACTATCTCCTTCCGATCATCACGCTTCGATTACTTTTATTTTTCTTATTACTTTTTTTCCCGCTCGCGGCGTCGGAGAAGGACGAAGAGAAACAGAGAGAGAGAGAGAGAGAGAGAGAGAGAGAGAGAGAGAGAGAGAGAGAGAGAGAGAGAGAGAGAGAGAGAGAGAGAGAGAGAGAGGTGGTGATGTATTGTGGCTAGGGCGGGACTGAGATGGAGAAACAGACATCACTACTACAGCGCGTGTAAGGGATGGGCGGGGCAGCGAGGCAGCGAGAGAGAGAGAGAGAGAGAGAGAGAGAGAGAGAGAGAGAGAGAGAGAGGGGGGGGGGGCACGAGTGTGAAGAGGGCGGTGGTGGACGACGGCTGTTATCACACACCCGCCGATTTATCGCCAGTTTGTGACCCTGCGGTATTAGTCCTCAGATTTCCCGATGGTCATGCCTCCCCCCGTCTTCTTCTTCTTCTTTATCTTCTTTTCTTCACCGCCTGCGTTTTCACTTTCCCGCACCTTTCGCCGCTCCGTTCGCCGCCTCGCGCGGTTCTTTTGTTTTTCGTCTTCACCGTGTCCCCGCGCATGCGCGCCGGGCGACGGCAGCGGCCAAGCGCGCTCTGGCCCTTGTCGCGGGTTCGCTTCCCGTCGAAGGGTGACACACGTTTCGCAATGCTGTTGACGCGGATTGAAAAATGGCAGGGCGGCCGTTTAGACGCGGCCGCTATCTCGCTCGCACCGCCACGTCTGCGAGCAGTGAGAGAGAGAGAGAGAGAGAGAGAGAGAGAGAGAGAGAGAGAGAGAGAGAGAGAGAGAGAGCGAGAGAGACGAGATGATTTTCGGCAATACATCATACCACCGCTGGGCGGGCACGTCCAGGCCGAGTACGGGAGAGAGCGAGAGCAAGGGAGACCGAGAGAGGGTCAGAGAGAGAGAGAGAGAGAGAGAGAGAGAGAGAGAGAGAGAGAGAGAGAGAGGGGAGAGAACATTTTGTGAACGCCCTCCAGGTCCTGAAGCTGTACGTACGTCAGACAGTAACGTTCTCCGACATGCCATTGTCGTCACCATATGTTAGAGAGAGAGAGGAGGGGGCGGGGGGCAGGGAGGGAGCGAGAGAGAGGGACAGCTCACGAGAGGCGCCATCTGCCCGTCAAATTCAAACTCACGTTACTGAAGATATTTGACAGAGATAGCCCTGCCTGATGTTTCTTGACATTACACTGCGAAATTTTTCGGACTGCCGAGATCCATTAGGCCGATATCCCACAGACAGTCGAGATCTGTACCTGAAATAGTTCCGTGTTTGGGTTTAACACGGCCTCCTGGTTTTTCCATTGTCTTTCCCCTCATCCCTTCTTTCCTCTTTCGAACTAAGCAATTATCGCACTTTTTAACGTTCTCCCCTGCCAACCCTCCGGTGCGTGCAAAGGGGTTGTTTGGACCGGCCCAGTTGTTTCGTTTCGATCCCTCCACAGTTCGATCTCTCGAGTAATAACTCTATTTTCTTGTCCGTGTGGATTGATTCATTTCGTTAATCCCCCACTTCCCCGCCCCTCTCACAATTTTTTTCCGTCTGCTCCGCACCGTCCACACCCTACATAACAAAAAAAAGGGAACGTCATCTTTTTCAATGCTTTATGTTATCTGCTGAGTCTTAATGCCCCACCACAATTTTTCGAACTCCGCCCAGAACTAGAATCTAGAAGCCCTGGTGCTAGTTTACTCTCTGCGGCAAACTTTGATTTAGAAAGCACTTAGAGTCTGGAGACGTCAATACACATCAAAGAATCACGTGACCTGATTGCTGCCGATAACGGGCGCGCGAATTATTCAAATAACGCCAAATTATTAGCATGTTAATTAAAGAAAATGTAATTAAAACTGAGGCGATCGGCGGGGTGGCGGTGGCCGCGGGCCGCGGGGAATGGCCGATGAGCAGTCGAGACGGTTGAATGAATTTCTCATGAGCATGCGAAACGAACGGTGGTGACTGTGTGGAGTGTGCACGGCTCTGCCGTTCATGGCGGAGATAGTATGAGAAATGTGATGTCCCCGCTAAGCTCGGCGGAGACAGTAAGCGGTCGTATGACTTCAGGCCATGCATACTTCGTGGACACTTCGGGCAAGCCAAAGCTCAGAAGGTAAACTTGTGCGTGTGTGGGTGTGTGTGTGAGTGTGTCCACGCACCTGCATCCACCCACACATGCTCAGGTGCGAGAGGACCCCGTGGAAGGGTTAAGCTGCTTAGCACCACGTCCCCCCCCCCCCCCCCTCTCTCTCTCTCTCTCTCTCTCTCTCTCTCTCTCAAAAGGCCGAGACGACTCCTGTGGTGACGCCGTTGGCCTTTGAAGTCGGTGGCATTCGTTGGGGGCAAGCACCGCCTTCAGAACCCCCCCCCCCCCTCCTCCTCCCTCCTGGCGTGCTGTCGTTGTCTGGCAGAGAGAGAGAGAGAGAGAGAGAGAGAGAGAGAGAGAGAGAGAGAGAGAGAGAGAGAGAGAGAGAGAGAGAGAGAGAGAGAGAGAGAGAGAGAGAGAGAGAGAGAGAGAGAGAGAGAGAGAGAGAGAGAGAGAGAGAGAGAGAGAGAGAGAGAGAGAGAGAGAGAGAGAGAGAGAGAGAGAGAGAGAGAAGGGGTGAGGAGTTTGGGTCGGACAGTCGCCGCACGGAATACCAACACATTGATATGCATGGAAACGGAGAGGCCGTGCTATTGGTCGGCTTTGAGTGCTGGTTGCCCGCCACGCCCGCTACCTTTGGCTCCGTGCCGGCCGCCCTGCCGCCCCGTCCCGACACTCAATATAGAGCGCAGAGCGTAGAACTCGCAGTGAGACGGACGCTTCTCCCACTTTTTCGAACAGACTACCACTCCTTCTGTCTGTCTCTATCTTTGTCTTCCCCCCCCCCCCCTCTCTCTCTCTCTTTTTCTCTCTCTCCCTCTCTCTCTCTCTCTCTCTCTCTCTCTCTCTCTCTCTCTCTCTCTCTCTCTCTCTCTCTCTCTCTCTCTCTCTCTCTCTCTCTCACTCTGGGGGGTCAAGTTTCCTTTTTTTCTCCCCCAGTGCGTGTCATTGTGCCAGCAAACCAACGGAGGAAAAAAAAATCGCGTTTTCGTAAACTAATTTTTAGTTGATTTCCAGACAAACAACATATTTTCGATTCTCGTAACCCCAAATTTATCGCTTGTCTGGAAATCAACTAGAAAATAGTTGCCGACACGACGGGTCTTTTCTTTTTGTCCCGCTCCGTAAAATACGAGTGGAGGAAGAAAAAATCATGCCCAGTAGACGGAGAAGAAGAAAGGAAGAATAAAGGGAAAGAAATAACAGTGATGCCGAAAAGGGGAACGTAACACAGCCATGGCATTAGCAGCGGGACGAGATAGGCATATTGCCTCACCGGGCGACATTACCAACATTACAACAGCATTTTTCTTCCTTACGCGGGCTTTTGCATAAACACGCCATTTAGGGAGTCGGAGGAGGAAGAAGAGGGCATCGCTGCATAGAAATAATAGCAGGGTACGTTCTGAATAAGACGGGGCGCGCATCGGGAGCGGCGCGCGGGGCCACGGCGCGGAGCGGAACATATGCTGGGGGGAGTAAATGAAGATTCACATCAGGAAAAGCAGTGTCAGTCCGCGCCTCTCTCTCTCTCTCTCTCTCTCTCTCTCTCAGCCCCTGTGACGTCGCCTACGCCGCCGCCTCCGCGCGCGTCGCGCGTCCCCTATATTATGCAAAATAAAGTAAATGGTAACGGAAAACTGGAAAAGGCGCATTCAAATTTCACGGCGTCCTGCCCCATGGCTCCTCGCAAATCCTTTTAAACGTGATGTTCTTTCATTTTTCGTTCGGGCGCCGCGTTGCCGCGCCGAGAACGGCGTGTTCTCTCTCTCTCTCTTTCTCTCTCTCTCTCTCTCTCTCTCTCTCTCTCTCTCTCTCTCTCTCTCTCTCTCTCTCTCTCTCTCTCTCTCTCTCTCTCTCTCTCTCTCTCTCATTCCTTACCGCCTCCTCTTGCCATCCTCCGTCAGTCCTTCTCCTTCTCCATCCCCGCTCTGACTGCTCCGCGCCGCCTGCGCTGGCAGCCGGCCGCCCGGGCCCCGTGGGAGGTAGGCACCGCGCCGGACTCCGGTGTATCGCGGTGGCCTACGCCGCATTGCCAGGGGCTTCGTGCTGCTGCTGCTGCTGCTGCTGCTGCTGCTGCTGCTGCTGCTGCTGCTGCTGCTGCTGCTGCTGCTGCTGCTGCTGCTGCTGCTGCTGCTGCTGCTGCGCGGTGGTGCCTAGGGGCAGTGTGTGGCCGTGGTTGTTGTAGACGTTCTCGGAGGTCAACAAGTACGAGAGGCAGTATACGGACACCGCCTCTGCACGAAGACCCCAGTCAGCCCGGGGATGTGAGGAACCGAAGCCCCTCGCATGCTAAGACCAAAGTCCAGACCGAGAGAGAGAGAGAGAGAGAGAGAGAGAGAGAGAGAGAGAGAGAGAGAGAGAGAGAGAGAGAGAGAGGCAGAGACAGAGAATGAAACGAGTGACGTGGTTGGAGAGAAAATACCCCATCATCATCAGCAGCATGAGGGTGTGAGGGAGAGGGAGGGATATTCCACAGGTCGTCATCTCATTGTCAGCACCGCAAAGTTAGCGCGTGCGGGGGGGGGAGAGACATGACAGCTGCCGGTGTCTTACCCCGCCCCCGCCGCCCCCACCGCCCCCACCGCCTCCGCGTGTCCGCCCTCCGCGAGAGCCTGTAGTGATCAGCACACACAAAGTTACACAACATATTGCAGACCACCAAAGGCAGCGCTAGGAGGAGGGGCGGGTCCACCACCAGCCCCCCCGAGGGGGTTTTCAGCCAGCGAGTAAGGAGCTTGTCATGCGGCAGGGTGGGCCCCGCTAGCCCCGCCAGCCCCGCCAGCCCCGCCAGCCCCGCCAGCCCCGCCAGCCCCGCCCCGCCAGCCCCGCCAGCCCCGCCAGCCCCGCCAGCCCCGCCCCGCCAGCCCCGCTAGCCCCGCCCCGCCCCGCCCCGCCCCGCCCCACATTGCCAGAGCACACCCCCCGCAGACATTGTGTCAAAGTCTTGGCCAGAAGCTGGCCGGGGCCGGCCGGGCCGCCGTCCGGGGCAACTTGGGCCGCCCGGGAACGGCTTATAGTTATCTCGGGCGAGGCGCGGCGCGGGTCCCTTCGGCCGCCACCCCGCCCCTCTCCTTCTCCCTGTCTCTCTCTCTCTCTCTCTCTCTCTCTCTCTCTCTCTCTCTCGCTCTCTCTCTCTCACACACACACACGCGCACTCCCGTATACTCGCGCGCTCTCCCTCTCTCTCCTTCGCGAATCCGTTAACAATGGCCCGCGGCGTGGAGGGGAGGGGGTTTAGGTTAGAGATACGTCCACTGCCATGGCAGCATGACCGCGCCCGCATATGTGTGTGTGTGTGTGTGTGCGCGTGCGCGTGCGCGTGTGTGTGTGTGTGTGTGTGCGCGAGGCAAAAGCCGATGGCGCCGAGGATGTCACTTGAGGGATTTTCATCATCGTTTCCAAGGAATTTAAATTCAGTAAGAATCCCCCCTAAAAACAAGGGGGGGGGGCAATTCAAGAGCATAAGCGAACAATCCAATAAAGTTTAGCTGAAGAATTTTCGGGGCGATTTATGGTTGTAATTTTTCGTTTTTCGTTTGTCTTTTTTGAAAGTGAGTAGGTCCATAAAATGTATTTAGTGTTGCTGACCCTTCTCATTCGGGACCAGATTGATTTGCAGGGTCAGTCGACTGCTCGTTGCCGTCACAATATTCTCCCGTGACTAAATAAACATGACTCCTCTATTTATTTATTATTTTTATTTGTTTATTTATATTCGCAGCTCTGCCATTTCCGGAGTATTTGCGGTCCGGGAGGGCGCGGCGGGGCGAAGCCGGCGCAGGTCAGGTGCCATATGCCGGGAGGACAGACGTGTGCCGGCATACCAATGAGTGAGAGAGACCGAGTGTGGGGGCGGCGGCAGGCGGGTGGCGCAGGGGGAGCGAGGGAGACAGTCCGAGTGCGCACGCCACGATAAACCCCTATCTTTACTGCTACTGTGCCGCGACTTACATAACATTGCTCTCCGGTGTGTGTGTGTGTGTGTGTGTGTGTGTGTGTTCTGGCACCACGCACGAGGCGGGGCGGCATTTACACCTGAGCAGGACCATGCGCAGAGAAGAGCAGGGGAATGCGACTGAATTCCTCATCAATGTAGGACAATTATAACACCACCCGCCCTTGCCATCGCGGCGGAAAAAATCTACCCCGTTCTGTACGCTGACACCTTCCCACAACCCCTCCTCTCCATCCCCTTGCCGCCAGGCAACACACACACACACACACACACACACACACACACACGCGCGCGCGCGCGCGCACACGCTCGCACGCACTGGTCAAACACATTCGCAGCCTCTGCCAGGTTCGTGAGAGTTGGGTATTTGCCCCGGCCAAACATACGAGACCACATTCCCCTACCGGCCGGCACGGTCATGCGGACGTTTGCTTCTCACCCCCCCCCCCCTCCTTCCCCCCTCTTCCCCTCCCCCTTACTCCCCCTACCAGGCAGTGAATTGGATGCTCTATTTGCCTGGAACAAACGCTGCAGACCGCCAGATTCGCGGGGGGTCTGAGGGGACCTCCGCGCGAGGCTGAGAGTCGCGTGTGATGCCATCTCTCTCTCTCTCTCTCTCTCTCTCTCTCTCTCTCTCTCTCTCTCTCTCTCTCTCTCTCTCTCTCTCTCGCACACACACACACACACACACACAAACGTATGATTATTCAGTGGTCCAGCTGCGTGCCCAACCGTTTGCACAAATTTTTCATATCAGACCCACTTTATTTTAGACGAATGATGCTATGCGGTGGTGACGAAGCTCATAATTTTTTCCCCTCTTCTCCAATTTATTCTCACATTCCCGCAGCCCCTGTTGTTCCATTTCCTGTTTCCACTTCCTGCTCCACGTTCGCAAATTACGTAACGCCACGAGATTTTATTTGTCTGAATACACTTGAGGATCGGCCCTGGCTGCGCTGGGTTAGCATAAGCACTGTGACGACAAAGGTGTGAGGACAGAAATTAACGGGGCTGGAGGACTAGCCAGAGAGAGCGAGAGATAGAGAGAGAGAGACAGAGACAGAGAGAGACAGGTACGTGGGAGGGAAAGCACGGGGAAGAAGACAGGGAGCCAGAGGGCAGAGAGCGCAAAAGAGACAGAGACCAGTTTGTACGGCGGCGTGGAGTCATTTAAACAAGAAGAAGCCGAGGAAAAGAGGAAATTGGAAATTGCGAGGGTGGTAGGAATAACAACAAAAGAGGGACAACGAGAGAGAGAGAGAGAGAGAGAGAGAGAGAGAGAGAGAGAGAGAGAGAGAGAGAGAGACGCGAGCTTGAAATGGATTAGGACAGCCGCTGAGGACGCGGGCGCGCTTGTAAGCAGCAAAGTTGTTCTTCTTCGCCTGGCGTTTCAGCAGTTATTCCATGGAGCGCTCCTGGCAGCCCACGCCGTCGCAAATGGAGTTTGTTGAAAATCAGAAACTCGAAAATCTCATTTGGAGCGGGAGAAGAAGCAGTGGTGACGCCAGGCGGGGGCCGCTAGTCAGAGATGAGCTCGCAGCGGCGCAGCGTGCCCCAGTCGGGAGTGAAAGACACGGCCGCTCCTTCGTCACCCATTATTCCGAGAAAATATAACAAAAGGTTTCCGAGCTTCTGGGGAAATCCGTTTCAGAAGGCAAGAAAGCGCCACTATCGCGCTTCTCTGTCGGCCACTCTGAGATTGTCGGCCCGTAAATGGATGGAAAGTCTTACTCATCCATTAAAGGATTGGACCGGTGCTTGCATTTCTCGCGGTCTCTAAGTACGCCTCCTTATTCAGCGGGGGGTGAGAGGGAGGGAGAGAGAGAGAGAGAGAGAGAGAGAGAGAGAGAGAGAGAGAGAGAGAGAGAGAGAGAGAGGTCCTGAAGGGGTGAGAGAGACCGTAGGGTAAACCACAGTCCATTGTAGCATCTCATGCAGCTCCTAATCCCCGCTCGAGTGTGTGTGTGTGTGAGTGTGTAAGTGTGTGTGTGTGTGTGAGTGTGTGCAAGTGTGCGCAGCAGGACCTCTGTCCAGGACCTCCAGGACGAGGGAGGAGCGGAGCACCTGCGTCGGTAGACAACTAGGACACGTTGCGCCACAAGGACATTCCAGCCATGTGCAGCGTCAGGATGCTCCCGATAAGGGCACAGGACACCGCAGGACACCCATTAGGGATGTGAATGAGGCCGTATGGAAATCCTTATTGCCCCCAATTACTAGGGATTAAGAGGGGGGAGGGGGGGACTGGACAAAGTGCGTCGTGGGGAGGATAAGACGCAGTGGACACTGGTAGCCAAGGCGGTAGGAGAGGGAAGCCAAGACGATTAAATTCAATTCGTACGCACACATAAGCAGCTCGCACACACTCACGCACACACTCACACACACACACACACACACACGCTCTCTCTCGTGCACACGGCGGTGGCTGCGGGTCCTATATTCATTACGTCCAAGTACACGCGCCACCAAACAAGCAGCGGCAAGCAACCCTAAGCAGTATAGCGGTATGATTACCGTCCTGTTTCGGAGAGAGGGGTGGGTGAGGAAACCTGACCAACCGAGGGGGAGGGGGGGGGGCGTTGGTCGGATCCGGCAATATACAACGAGGAGAGAGGTGTATGAACCGCGAGGCGGTCACACTAAAAGACAGCGGCCGGTGGTGGCCTGCCTATAGCCCAGCACACACACACACACACACACACACACACACACACACACACACACACACACACACACCTCGCGTTATGGAACCTAAGCGGAATACCGCACGACAAGAGGAATTTTTTCGTATTATTAAATTTTTTAATATTATATTTTATCAGAGGCAATGACAGTGCGATTGCTCTCCAGGAAACACATCACAAGATCGACGGAGTAGTGTTTATTTTTACGAATTACGTCAGGTTTTTTTCAGCCCCCCCCCCACCCCCTTCCTTCTCCGGGGGGGGGGGGTCCCACTATCGCATACAAACAAGCAAGGGGTCTTCCGCGGTCAAAGACGCGCACCGCCACGGCGCGGTGAGGAGGTGGCGCTCCCCCTCCTAGGCCACCTTCCTGGCGTAGCCCGCGGTCTAGTATTAGTTTTAATTAAGGCCAAAAGAGCTTTACATTCAAACAGCCAACTTTTAATCGAAAATACATTCTATTTCTGATTTTAATTAAAGTCTTATGGCTCCCTGCTCCGCGCTGCTGCGCCTTCTCGGCCTCTTTGCTGCTTACCGCGGGTTGGCGTGCTGTTCTCGTGCTGTTCTTTTGTGGAGAGAGGAGGATAGAAAGAGGTGAGAGGAGGATAGAAAGAGGTGAGGCCCAGGCGATGCTCGGCGGCGGCAGAGGATAGGAACCTTGAGGTGAAGAGGTACAATTAACTTGTTGATTTGCGTGCTAGGGGCGGCTGGTGGATCGACCTAAAAAGTGGATGGAGATTAGCTCCCCTCCGCTCTTCGCTAGTTTTGGCTGAGGACGAGTAGCCCCCCCCCCCTCCCCATCCCCCTTCTCGTCCTCTCGCAGTTTTCTTTCAAATTTTTTTTTAAATTTGGTCGAAAACGAGGGCAGAATTAATTTGGATCTTCGGTTTGGCCGCTGCGCTGACGTGTGTGTCGTACGGTATGTGCTTTAAGGCTGGGGGAATTTCTGACGCACTTCTATGGGCGACGCGACTTTAGGGCACGGGGGTGCGAGTTCGTCTCAGGACGGCACTTCTGGAGGGCCTGGGTTCGAATACCGGCCCGAGAAGGAGTGTGCGCTTTTCTTACCTGCACCGCGTGCCCTCGTGTCTGCAGTCCGGCCCCTGCGCGGCTGGGGGTGGTTTTGTGGAGTGTGTCGGCAAGTGCGGCCACCCCCGTGCAGCTCAGCGCCATCTAGCGGCCGGAGACAGAACCAGGGTGCCACTGCTCTATCTCCCTTTCTCCCCCCCCCCTCTCTCTCTCTCTCTCTCTCTCTCTCTCTCTCTCTCTCTCTCTCTCTCTCATGCCGCCTACGAGGTGAAGCTAGCTCAAGTTATGGACAAGATGCTAAAGGAGGGAGCTATGGATGAATATTCACACCTTGCCCAGGGAGGACCGAGAGGTGAGGCGAGGGGGCGAGCAGTGGCCACATCTCGTCCTGTTTGGAAACGCGTCAGGGGATGGCCCTCCCTCTCTCTCTCTCTCTCTCTCTCTCTCTCTCTCTCTCTCTCTCTCTCTCTCTCTCTCTCTCTCTCTCTCTCTCTCTCTCTCGCTCTCACTCTGGTCCTATATATATTCCCGGTTGCCTACCTGCGGGCTGCCGCGCTGCTGGGGGGTCCTTCCGCCGTTTAATGAATTTTTAAAGTGCGCTGTGAGCAGATGCCATGATCTGGCTGTGTTTGTGGCCTCCGGCCACGCGCTTTCGCGGCAGAGCAAGCCTAGCAGACGACGCCCCAGCAGACGACACGCCAGCAGACAGCACGCCGGACAGAAAATACGTTTTCTTACCGCCGATCGTTAGCCAACTTTTTCATACTTTTCGGCGCTAATTTCGATCGCAACTTTACGACGGTTGATCAACGCGCAGCCCCGCCTCTCTCTCTCTCTCTCTCTCTCTCTCTCTCTCTCTCTCTCTCTCTCTCTCTCTCTCTCTCTCTCTCTCTCTCTCTCTCTCTCTCTCTCGCACCGCCTGCCGCGCTCTGCTCTCGGCACCAATTTCAAACTGACGCTTCCAATAACGATTCCGGGTTTATCTCTCACCTAGCCTCACGCGGGGCCGCGAAGGAAAGCCGTTTGACGGTCCGACGGCGTAAAATGAGCATCGACGTCTCGTTAAAAAGTGGCACGGCGATCGCAGAGGCCACGTCCGGAAGGGCGGTGGGCGTTCCTTGTCGCGTTCCGAGTGCGACGGAGACGGATACACCCGTGCGAACGCGGCCCCCTCGTCCTGCCCGGGTTTTAATGCGGACGTCACAAAGTTGAAAAGAGCGCGCGCGCACCGGGGTGCCATGTCTGTCTCACTCCATCTTCCGCCGCGGCCTGCGCTGTCTCTCTCTCTCTCTCTCTGGCTGCGCGTTAGGTAACTTCAGGTGTTCGACCAAATTATAGCGACGACAGACAAACACTTTTCTTCTTGTAAAAAAATACCAATAACGAAAACGTTAGTTTTGTGTGTGAAATAATGTAAACGGGCGTTGAACAGAGTCCCGAAGCTCCTGAAGAGATAGGCATCCCAACCAGCAGTTGTGGCGGAGCGGTGGCCTACCTCCCGGGCGCTCTCTCTTTCTCGCCATCTCTATCCCGCTTTCTCCCTCTCTGTCTGTCTGTCTGTCTGCCTGTCCGACCGTCTGACTGTCTGTCTGTCTGTCTGTCTCTCTCTATCTCTCTCTCTCTCCCTCTCTCTCTCTCTGTCTCTCGGTGGCCAGCAGCTGCAGTGGGAGGAAGCTAACCGTCTGCCGGCTTCTGTCACAAAAGTTTTCTGTCCGGGGGGGGGGGGGAGGGGATCTGAACCCGAAACAATCTCCTCCCTCCCTCCCTCCCTCCCACTCGCTCTGCTTGTCTCTGTCTGCTCTTCCCCCTCATTCAGCATACCGATACGGAACAAGAGAGGCGTTTCCGGCAGCAGCAACTTTCGTGGGAAATAGAGAGACAGAAGAGGGGGCGAGTGAAAAAGAGAGTAAATAAGGACTAAATATCAGCTGGGGGGGGGGGGGGGGAGTGAGAGCGAGAGAGAGTGAGGGAGAGAAGACGCGAAGGTTTTGATCCAATACGAGTGCTTTAGCGACCTGCACTGTTGCGGGGACAGACACAGACAGACGGGCAGACAGACAGACAGACAGACTGGCGGTGGAGAGTCGAGGTGGGTGGGCCCAAGACGTGGTGGGGCGTCGGCTGTGGGGCACCGAGGAGTCGGAGAGAGAGAGACAGAGAAAGAGAGAGAGAGAGAGAGAGAGAGAGAGAGAGAGCACGGGGGGTGGTTGCGACGGAGAGGGAGAGAGAGAGAGAGACATTAAAGGACTGGTGCGCATTGATCGGGGAGTAGCGCGCTTCACGTACAGACGTCATAAGGAAGGAGGGTGGGAGAGAGTGAGAAAGAGAAAGGGGGGGGGAGAGAGAAAATCCAATGCTCTCCGCGAGCGAGCGCGGAGGGCGTGGCGGGAGGGGTCGAGGGTGTGTGTGAGAGAGAGAGAGAAAGGCAGAGAGAGAGAGAGCCATAGCGACTGTGTGCGCGCAGTAAAAGAAAGGGGGAGCCAGCAGCCGTTGTTGGTGCCGAGGGGGTGGGCGCGGGGCGCCAGGCAGGGGCGGGGGGAGGGAGGGAGACACACAATGACACAGACGAGGAAGAGAGTGAACTGGAAGATGGCGTAGAAGGGGGGCGAGTGGTAGCGCTGCTGGCACAGCCGGGGCGCAGCCGGGGCGCGGCGGTCACCAGTGGGTGGCAGCGGCGGCCCCGGGCCCCACGGCGCCCCACGGCACTCGGGCTTTATACCTCGTCGTCGCAAGAAATGCCCTGGAGGAGTGCGGGGGCAGGGGGAGAGCGTGGAGTGGAGGATAAAGAGAGAGAGCGAGAGAGACAGAGAGAGAGCGAGAGAGAGAGAGAGAGAGGGAGAGAGAGAGAGAGAGAGAGAGAGCGAGAGAGAGAGAGAGCGCGCGCGAGAGGGGGACAGAGAGCGAGAGAGAGCGAGAGAGAGAGAGAGAGAGAGAGAGAGAGAGAGAGAGAGAGAGAGAGAGAGAGAAGGAGCGTGTGGAGGATATAGGCGCATGGAATTTGGATCCGAGCCACAAGTTTGGGCTCTGGCAGCGCTTTAATGTCGTTATACCGCGCGGGTTCAAATACTCTCTGCTACTGCCTCTCTCGTTTCGTGGGGCTGGAGCCCAATATATACTGCGCCTCTTGCGCGGCACTTGACCGTGTGACCACCGCAGTGGTGTCTTCCTCTCCCCCCCCCCCCCCCCCTCCTCCGGCCTGCCTAGCTGCTGCCCCACCAGCCGCGGCGGGAGGGAAATATTTGAAAATCAAATCGGTCTTCGAGGGCGTTCGGGCACCAAAGGAGTTTGGCAGGGGCGGGAGCAGGAAGGGCGTTAGAGAGAGAGAGAAAGCTAGAGAAGCAGAGGACAGCGAGGATAGAGGGAGAGAGTAGGGGGGGGGGGGGGGGTAAGAAAAGTTGTGGATGCAAAGTGCTGGCCGCTCCGGCCGTGTCTTTCGGCGGGAGTTATATATCTTGTCGATTTCAGCGTTTCCGCCACTTTTTAGGGGCCACTGGGAGGCGAATTATGGGCCGCGGCTGGAAGCGATGGCAAATCGTGCACTCTCCCTCTCTCTCTCCTTTTTCTTTTTCTCTCTTTCTCTTTTTGGTGGTTCGTCTAGGGGTTTGAAAACGCCGTGGACAGCGCTTTTCTGGGACATGAGGGACAGAACCGTTAGATACCCGGGTAGATAACCGGGTGGGACAGTGTCTCTGAGTGGGAAGAGCCCCCGTGGACTGCAGGGTAGGCAACCCGTCTGCGGCCGTGAGCAGGGGTTGCCTACCTGGGCGGCGCGCTGTGGTCTCCGCATGGCTCCGCAGCCCCGCCCCGGCCGAGGCCCCGACAGACAGACAGACCAATGCCAGCAGTGCGAGCAGTGCCACGCCCAATGGTAAGGGGCTGGGGCTGCCGGCGGGCTGGCGGCGCGCCCCTCTGACTGTCCCTCTCTCTCTCTCTCTCTCTCTTCCCCCTCCCCGCCAGTAGGACTCAAACGGCCTCACAATCGTACAAAATGGCGGCGCCCGCCAGCGGCTGGGGCTGCGGGGGCTGCAATGCCATTCGCAGATACGACTGGTGGGGGCGGCGCTGGGGGCGGCGCGGGGGGCGGCGGCAGAGCAATGCGAACGGAAACGGAAGAGGAAACGGAAAGCGAGAGAGACAGAGCGGAGGGGGGGTCTGCCATTGGCGTCGGGTCGGCCTACCCTGCCACAAGACCTCGCCGCGTGCACACAGTCCTCAGGAATCTCAGGCCCTCGGCGGGCTGGAAAAATACGAAATGGCACCTCCGGAGCTGGTATTCGAACCCGGGGCATGTCTCGTGTCGACCAACCCGACTCAACCAACCCAACCCGATGCCTTGAACATTTTCTGTCAGGAAGGGTCGTGTGACCCCACACTGGGATCCTGTTGCCAAGCTGCGTCTAACTCCGTTCTCAAATCTTTACCATGGCCTCTTCAAGTCCTGTAATGATTAAAAACTCTTTCATTAGAGTCGTTTTTTATCCCTTCGCGTTTTTCCACACAGTATTGGGGCGTCCGATTTAAAGCCGCTCAGGCCACAGCCCACTGAAGTCCGCTGGGGTCCGCTGGGGTCCGCTGGGGTCCGCTGGGGTCCGCTGGGGTCCGCTGGGGCCCGCTGGGGTCCGCTGGGGTCCGCTGGGGTCCGCTGGGGTCCGCTCCACCCACACACCGACTCCTCGCCACTCCACTCCCTATTCCTGGATGGTCCGAATATCATGGCCGGATGAAGCTATTGGGGCGGACGGCGGCCGGTGCCCCCGCGTGAGTGCGAGAGAGACAGTGACAGAGATGGAGTGAGCGGGGGAACGCGCGGGAGCAGCGCGGAATGGGGGTGGAAATGGGCGCACAAGGACGGAAAGGAAGAGAGAGAGAGAGAGAGAGAGAGAGAGAGAGAGAGAGAGAGAGAGAGAGAGAGAGAGAGAGAGAGAGAGAGAGAGAGAAGTGGGGGCACTGAAACAATCTTTCAAATGTAGGGGGAGGGCTGTAGCGCCGTGAAGCCCTCCGGTGAGAGAGGGAGAGAGAGAGACAGAGAGAGAGAGAGAGAGAGAGAAAGAGGCAGAGACACAGAGAGGAAAGCAGACAACAGAAGCCGGGAGGAGAGTGGAGCAAAGAGAGGGGGGGCGGAGCGTTGGAGGGGTGAGAGGAATGAATTGTGACCACGCAGTGGAATAACGCGCAAAGGTGTTCCACCTGGAGAACTCTCCCCTCTCCCTCCAACCCCGCCTTTATCCGTCCCCTTTCTCTCTCCGTCTCTGTCTCTCTCTGTCTCTCTCTTTCTCTCTCCTTCTCCTCCTTCTTGGAGCGACCGCAGAGGCACATAGCGGTAACGCTCCGATAATCCCCCGCGAGTGTTCGACCGCTCCGGCTCTCTCTCTCTCTCTCTCTCTCTCTCTCTCTCTCTCTCTCTCTCTCTCTCTCTCTCTCTCTCTCTCTCTCTCTCTCTCTCTCTCTCTCTCTCTCTCTCTCTCTCTCTCTCTCTCTCTCTCTCTCTCTCTCTCCCTCTCTCCTTCCCCCTTCCCCGCGCTCTCTGTCTCGCTCCTATTGCTCTCTTTCTCTCCATTCGCTTCCAGTCCGCTTCTACAGCGGGGCCCTCGCTCCCTCTCTCTCCCACACACACTGAATACGTACACCCACATTTTGCGTCTCTCTTTCTCTCCACCTCCCTTTCTGGTCTGTATTGATGTTGCCTCCGCCCTCACTGGCCTGGCGTAGCCTGGCGTAGCCTGGCGTAGCCTGCCGCTGAGGTTCAAGCCGAGCTCAGCTTCTCCGTCTCCACCGGCACGCCCAGACCCCCAGTGCCACTGCGCGCCGCACTTCACCTTCACCTCTCTCTCTCTCTCTCTCTCTCTCTCTCTCTCTCTCTCTCTCTCTCTCTCTCTCTCTCTCTCTTTCTCTGTCTCCCTTTCTTTCTCTATGTCTCTCTCTCCCTTTGTCTCTCTCTTTCTCTACCCCCCCCCCCCCCCCCCTCCTGGCGGAGTTTGAGACAAACAGACAGTTCCACTCCTGGAATCGGGTCGATATTACACTTCCGCTCCGAAACCCACTTTCCTTCCAGGGAAAACGAACGAAATTTTCAGGTGGAAAGTAAAATCCAGGTGCTTTGAGAAAAAGAAATTCATAAAATTACTCCCATATGATCTTTCCTCCTCTTTTCATCTCGCTTTTGCCTCGCTTTCACCGCTCTGGCTTTCTCCCTCTCCCCCCCTTTCTCTCTCTCTCTCTCTGTCTCTCTCTCCCTCTCTCTCTCTCACACACACACACACACACACACACACACACACACACACTTTCTCCTCTTGCAGGGCCATAGACATGTGGGTAAACATCATTTTCTAGTGGCGCAGGGGTTGTCCGGCGCTATGACCCAAGTCTCCGCGGACGACTTTCGAAAAATTGCGTCGCACCGCGTCCGAATCGCGGAAACGAAAATTGTGTGTGCGAGGTGCAAAATTGATGCGTTCCTATTCACCGTGTCCGCCGGTGAGAAATACAAGGCGGGGTCCGGTTAGTCAGTACCGAGCGGGTCCTCCGAAAGGGACTGACCGGGCGCGGTGTAGCGGCGGCCAGCCTCGGCCCCCCAATCAACTTATACTGATTGACCAGAAGCGACTCCTCTTTGTGGTCAGCTGATCCTCATTGTCGGTTCCACTCCACCCGGCTTTCCTTTTTCACTTTTTTTTCTTTCCTTTTTTTTTGAAGTGTTTCTCTCTACCTTCATTTCCCCCCCCCCCCCCCCTGGGCTGCTTAGCCGGACAAGAGAAGCTCGGGAAATAAAAAAGGAAGAGGACGCCATGCCGCCATGCCACTGACCTAGACACCGCCGCGGCTCTTACGGCAGGCAGGTGAGGAGAGGAACCGGGTCATGACGGTGGCCAGTCCTGCCTTTTTTCCTTATTTTCTTTTTACCTTTTTTTTTAAATTTTTTGTTTCTTGGGTCTTGAAAATTCTGACACACTACCCTATGCTGTGATGCGTATCAGAAACCATGCACTGATTACACACATGCCCAATGTCTAAGGGGACGTCATTTACGGCGACATGTTATTCAGCATTTTTTTTTTTTAATTATTAAGACTATAAATTTTCCCTCTGCTTTTGGAATCAAAAACTTGACAATTTTTCGGTTGTTATGAAGAAAGTCCAGCCACAGCGGCGGGTCACGGCGTCATCAGAACAGCACAGACCACACAGGCTTCAGCTTTGGGTGAAAGTTATTTCCCCCAGCTCTTTTCCTTTTTGGGCCTGCATGTGTTTTTTCACTGTCGCGTGTTTGACGCATTTCCGTTCTCGGCCAAGCCTCGAGGCTCTCTTTCTCTCTCTTCCCAA